>JAUNZO010002727.1:0-14418 GCA_031894775.1 Chloris gayana
ATGTACAACGCTAATAAATGAACGGACTCTTGAGCTGATGTGGCAATGTATTTTTGTAAATAGCCCCTCCAACCCTTGAAGAGACGGCTGAGTGGTCTCTTGACGAAGAGACGGTCTCTAGCACGTGTTTTAATGTAAGAGACAACTCCGAGCACCGTTGTACATGTGAAGAGACGACTTATGTCATGTAATTATTAATAATATACATTTATTAAAAGACATCATGTAGAGTCTCTTCTTTGTATGACTAGAGTTGTTTCATGTCTCTTTGCTTGGATATATGTGCCCAAGAGACCACAGTGGGCTCTCCTTTGTACATGCCCTAAAAGGGGCAAGTTTCTTTCCAGCTAGCCGCCTCCGAGTTGAATGATCCACTAAAGACATGAAAATTTGAAACGCGTGAAGAAGCACAGCCAGCCAGTTTTTTTTATGCCTTTAGTGGATCATTCTCAACGATAGAGTTTCCCTTCCAGTTATATTAAAGACAAGATGGTTACTACAAATTTGTACTACTAGTAGTAAGTAGCTTGTTTTATAGTGTCATGCATCGTAAAAAAAGAGTAAAAAAGTTTTTTCAGAGAGAGAGCTACGGTCTGTGTTACCTCCGAGATACATACTGGAGATTACGGCATTTGCAGTGAATGCTGACCCCAAGGTTTGCATAGAGGTCCGTGTAGGAGCGATTTACAATTCCCAGAGGCATGCCTCCCCCATCCTCCCGTTGTTAAAAATAAACCAATCAACAATTTGTGCAGTGCTGTGCACACACACTCGCGGCAACATTCCAAAAACCCTAATCTTGTTCCATTCTGTCCCTGCAGTCCCGTAGACTGACGACAAAACGCCAACGCTCCACACTCCACAGAAAGGAAAAGAAAAACTGAGAATAAATTACTATGTAACTTCTGGCCATAATCAATAGGACAACGAATGTCTCTTGGATGATGTGTACTAGTAGTAAGCCATGAAGTGCAAATAGCAGCATGACAACGTACACGTAGTCATGTAGCAGCACTGTGCAATGGAGCAATGATTTCTTTTGCAATTGCTCGGAAAGGCGTAGACTCCCCCCCCCCTCTCTCTCTCCTTTTGTATAAAAACACTACCCTTTTCTCCATTGTCATCTTCTACTACTCACTTCCACTCCACACTGGGCTAGTAAGCTCCCAGCCCTCTCGAGAAAGCACCTAATCTATCCTTGCTTTCCTCTTCGTGCCCTATAGCAGTAGCAATGAAGAACCTGGGCGCCGTCACTGGTTGTGTTTCTGCTTTCTCGCCGGCAAATGAAGATCCAAGAGATGAACCGAAGCGAAACAAGCGTCCTAGGTAGGCGAGGCCGGCGGGAGAGAGCAGCTCGCATTGAGCTCTATCGCCGTTCCTGTCCGATTTGCTCGGGCGATCGATCGAGCTGTTCGTCAGATCGAATGGAGGTGCGAGGTGCGGTGTGAGCGCGTGGGGAATTGAGGCGTCATGGTCCGAGATACATACATCTCTAGGTATCCTAGTTTATTAATTAGTCCTCCAAGACTGTTTTTTTCTCTCGTCCAATTATCTCTCTTGTTTTGCATTTCAACTATTTTTCCGGAATAGGCTGTAAGTGACGCATTCTTGGCGTGTTCTGTGATGTTAGACATCGATCTTTGACAGTCCCCTTGAGCAACATTTGTTTGTAGTAGGAGTTTGGAGGAAGTCTTGAGCCTTGAATGCATCAGTTACACTACTTATTTGTAATGTATGCTTGTAATGCTCTGTTATTTTTTTCAATCTTGTGTTAGTTCCATTCTTGTATTGTTTTTTTTAACTGTTGTTTCTTTGACTCTACTACTGCTCACTCATTGCTCAGAATAAAAAACTAAAATTAGTGCACCTGTGTTTTCTGCGTCTTATATATATTTTACTGCAACCACGGGTGCATATCAGGTAAAAATGGCTAAATCAAGGTTGGAAATGTGAAAGAAATATGTACATGGCCAGGATGAGAGCTTATCTTCACTTTGTATTCTCTTTCTCCCCCAGTTCTTCACCCCAGAGCAGGTTATAAACTTATAATGTAGCAAACCCTGATAAATATTCCCACATAAAACTCTGAAACAGCATTTATCCGGAGCTCAAGTTTATGGCCAGCGGCTCCCGCCATTGTTTTCTTTTAATCCCAAATATAATGCAGTCCCAGTGGAACATATATATGTTGGGTGCTCTCTTTTAATCAATTGGCATCATTAGAGACATTCCTTCCTCTTCTAAACCAGCAGAGACAGGAATATTGCGCGGCACCACACACACACACTGAAGTAGTACTGAACCAAAGTTGAAGACCTCGCTCAGCGCCTTGCATACACGCCTTGCTGCGTTCTAGAGGGTCAGGAGGACTCAGGAGCCATGAATGCGTCTATCCAGCATGTGCCATGGCTCTGATGGTCTGCTTGGTTACCCTGCCCCTCCTGCTCGGTGGTCTCAAGATGCTCGGCCATTGTGCTATTGCGATGCCCTGTGTGGTGGTCTTTGCACCCCCTACAGAATGGCCGGATGGGCCCTGCACGGCAGAGAGCCGGGGTCCTCCACCGTTCAAACTCTGGCCGTTCATGCTCCGGAGCAGGGAATATTCAGCGGCTGTGCAGGGACGGAATGCATGCAACGCTACTGTGCCTCATTTATGGAGGCCTCCTTTATCCCCTTTGCTTTCAATTGGCGTGGCAGCACTCGCTGTGCTACGTACTCTGTCTGCGTGCTGCTCTGGCCTGCCCCTGCCCACTTGTTCTTCACTCTGGCCATGGATGGAAGCAGGCACAAAGGAGCGCGCAAACTAACCAGTTTGTGAATCTGTTAGTATTCCGGCTGCCTGCCACCCCGGCGGCAAGGTAATCTTGTAATCTTGTGAATGGCACTCATGTGACTGCATGCTGAGTGACGAATGGGTGCAAGATGACACACACCAGGGGAGAACCAGTGACGACTGGTTTGTCTCTCCATATATAATTGCTGCCTCACTGTGTGTGACATGCGTATATACATTTAATCGCCGGCTGGAAGTACACACGTTATCATGATTTTGGGTTCGCCTGAAGCCACTTAATTAAGATACTTTCGCATGGTATTACTAGCACATGTGCGTGCTGCTCAAATAATACTCCCCGCTGGATGGACCATTTTCAGCGGTTCATCATTGCACAGTGAGGTGGAGTATCCTACAATGCCGACACTCCCAGCTATACTGTCTGCGCAACATGTGAGACGTGACCACATAACAGTAACATACTTACACTAGTATCGAGTTGAATATAGGACTGTTGCTGCTGCCCCTAACTACAAATTAGCTCAAGCCGGCGACTGCTGCCTTTTTTCTAGATTCCTACATTTCCATGAACCATGCATTTCTGCCGAAATGTTCTGTTGTTGTACTTCCTCCATTCTTTTCTCATTTTTGGAAAAGGAGGAGTACTCTTCTTTTAGCTCTAGATACAAATACAATAAAAAGGAGATGTGAAAAATATGTGATGCACATGAAATGAGGAGGGGACACAATGTATTTGAGAAACAAGAATGAAATGTCGTAACATGAGAAAACCGAATACTGTAATGACAAGTAATATGGTGGACTGAACATGGGGAGGAGCTAGTAGTAAAAGTAGTGATAAAAGAATGTGAGCAGAATTGAAGTATTCGTTCTCTCTGAAGAAATGTTACGGATTGGCACTTTGACACAGGCCGCGCCCGCGCGCTATAGCTAGTACCGTTCATGCATGATGGTTGATGGGCGAGCCTATCACCGCGCCCACCAGATTGCAGATGTGTTAGTATACGCGCGCGTCGCGCCCTCCCTTCCAAAAACGCATTGCTTGTTCGGCGGATCTGCGATCGATGCGCGCGCAACACGACGACTCCGTCATCAATGTTTGGGCCAGCCCGGCCGGCCGGCTGTTTCTCGCATGCATTTCATGGATGCAACTACACGCTGGCTAGACAGCCTCTCTCGGTTAGTATTTTCTTTTTTACCTGATACTACTACTGCATGCACGTGGTACAGTTTGAGAATGCTGTTACACTGTATGCTATGAAGCCGATCCATATACGGCCGACTGCATGCATGCATTCCTGCAGATCGAGCAAAGGAGAACAGACGCCACGACGACAGGAGCATGCACGTTGTTGCGCTGCATAGTATATGTTCATGTAGTCACGTCAACTCAAGGCAGCCATTTGTCCTTTTAGAATTAGTACTTCCTCCCTTCAAGAATGTAAAGATTTGTTGACTTTTATCATTTGTCTTATTTAAAATATTTATACAAATACAAAAATTAATATTTAATATTTAAAATATATTTAATATCAATCCAAACTGTAAAAAAATAAATAATATTTTAACAAAAAATTTGAATAAGACGAGTGGTCAAAACTATACCTAAAAGTCAACAAATGTTTACTCCCTCCGTTCCAATATGTTTGGCATTCTAGCTCTGGACACGAAGATTAAGAAGAGAAGGAATAAAGTAGGTGCTGCAGAAAACGAGGAGGAAAGAGATAGAGATAGAGGTGTATTGGGAAGAGAGAAATGTGTCTCGGGAAGTGAGAATGCCAAACATTTTGAAAAAATGGATGAGCCTAGAATGCCAAATATTTTAGGATGGAGGGAGTACATTATTAGATAAAGAAAGTACTATTCTCCATTGAGAAACATGTACGTGTAACTTTGGATGCTATATTTACGCAACTGTGGTCTGTGGGTGAAATACAGCTATTCGCAGTCGTCGTTGTCAGCTCGCCACCAATAATGCTTTTTTTTTTGGCTGTCTAATGCATGAAGTCAAAGTGATCCTCAAAAACACTTGGCTGCAAACACGCGCGGGCAGCAAAACTACTCTAGCTCGATTTCAAAGGGCGAGCGGATCTGTATCGTACCACTAGTAGCTGCCTCATTTCAGACTGTTGTATTCCTTGCTGTGCTGACTTGACCACACCGGTGGATTTAATCCCTGCGTCGACGCGGCCGAGTGTAGCTGCGCAGACATCGTTCAGGTTGACATTAAATCGGTCCTCCTGCAGAGAGTGACAGTACAATCTCCTGCATCGATCACGCGGCGCCGCAGGCGACCTGCCGACGGTGCGGCTCGGGTTCAGTTCAGGCGTGGATCCGAGGGAGACAAACCGCAAACTAGCTTCGCGGAAGAGGGACTAGGGTCTCGTGACAGACGAGGGCAGTTACTGTTACGCGCTCAGGTTCCTCGATCCTACCCACGCGAGATGGCGCATGCACGCAGGCCTCGACCGCGCACGCAGCGTGTACCAGTATTCGGTGACCGGTACATCCGGATCGTATTAATTGAGAATTCGGGTGGTATCGGAAATCAGGCACAGCTGCTGATCTGATCTGCGTGCTGAAAGAAGCTACTACTGGCTCCGGCTGCAGCAGTGGACAACGAGCGAGTACTTCAATGCTGCTTAAATAGCGATCGAGTAGGGGCCTGTTCGTTTCCAGCTATATAATTTTTAGAGAGTCAAATCAAAGAGAATTTTATCATTTTGGAGTCTTAAATAAAGTCTAATCTCGAAACTAATTGCAGACTCCCTATCTAATTCACGAGACGAATCTAACGAGGGTAATTATGGTGTTATTAGAAGATGTTTACTGTAGCATCACTGTAGCTAAACATAGAGTAATTATGATCATTAGATTCGATCTCGCAAATTAGAGGGGTCACGACATAGGTTTTGTTATTAAATTAATAAAAGATCTACTTAAATAGTAAGATTCTCTTTGATGTGACAGATATATAAATTTTAGAGGGTGGAAACGAACGGGGCCTAGGTTTGCTTTTCAGAAAAAGAGTGCGAAAGTGCTGAAAGAAGAGCAGTGATGAAAATGAAGCAACTGAGGCGCCGAACGCCCAGTTTGGGCACGCAAGCAAGCAAGACTGGCATTGGCATCCACTCGATCCAATCCGCCTCCCCGGCCGGCCCTGTGGCTGCACGCTCGCAAAAGCGCGCGCGTGGACGTTCCTGTGGCCGCACAGTCTTGCGCAGGAATAAATTAAAGACACGCAGCATGAGGGCCCACTGGCCGTTTGCCCATATCGACGAGCTCGGAGCTGGCGGCCGTACGGACGACGGACAAGACAGCAGCGCGGTCGATTCGAGCCGCCGCCGGGCTGCATGCCATGCGCGTACGTCGCGCGGTACGTGCAGTCGGCAGAGCGACACGCACGAGGCTAGCTAGCTTTACCGCCTCGCCCGAACCGATGGATGGGGTCGGCATGCACGTAGTACGGGGTAAAAGGAGAGAGAAGCCGAGGAAAAGACCGGTGCATCACGCGTGCCGGCGTGCGTGCGTGCGTCTAGTGCGCCCGAGCAAGGCGCGGGGCAGCCTGTTCCGGCGTCAATGGGAGGTCCAACCCACCCCCTCCCCGCCCGGCCCCGCTCGGCCGCGCCTCATGTGGAACGGGCCTGCGATTAGCAGCAGCACGCCGAGGTGGTGGCTACTGCAGCGGCCCTGTTCCGAGTCCGCAGCTCCCACCGGTGACATATGCATTGCATTTAGACTGTGCTGCTCTGTTCTTCAGTGGCTCAGTTATCTTCAGGCCGGCTCTCCTCTCAGGGGTCAGGTCAGGTCTTATCCCCACAGCACACAGCGACAGCATTATCCGTGCCTTCTTTTGTTCCTTTTGCTGTTGTACTGCAAGCCCGCTTTGATTCTCGAGCTCTGTATGTGACTGTGCGTTGCGCAGACGTTTGTACATTGCTGCGCATTCTGTACTCATATTAGTGAGAGTAAATAAACAACCGAATCAACCAAGTCGTTGTAGTATAGTGGTGAGTATTCCCGCCTGTCACGCGGGCGACCCGGGTTCGATCCCCGGCAACGGCGATTTTTTTTTTCCTTCCGTGAGCTTATTTGCTTTTCCCCCTTTCATTCTGCTAATTAGTAGTATAGTTTTTTTCCCCTTTCATTCTGCTTATTTGCTTTAAGAATTTTTCATGATTTAACAAACCTTCACATACGATGCCAGTATCCGGATTCAGGCATGCGTAATGTCAGGTTGCAGCAGCGCCTATCACGTGAAAAGTCAGTCGAGGAAACGACTTCAAAAACCCCGTCTGGCCTCTGTATTACGTGTAGGACAAGTTGGCCACGATAGCAGACGCTTAAAAGCCCCAGCATCTGACTGTCCTTCCAGCTTTGGGTTCCAGCCTTCCAGGCTCCCATGCTCCGGCTCCGGCAACAGCAGGGACGGCCAGCGAGCAGAGACCGCTCTTGGCTGCTCCGAGGCACCTGCACGAGCAGAATAACGAAGGGGATGGAAACGAGTAAAAGCATTATTTAAGAGCAGAATTTATGGTGTACCACGACGGGTAGATGCAGTGCAGGGAGGAAAACGTTTGTGATCGGGCAACAATTTATGGGCCAAACTGTTCAAGCGATAGTTAAACTCATCTCACTGTCACAAAACGCATTTCAGGAACCGAAATCAAGAATTGGATTTCTAATGTCACTGAATGAATAAACAGAAAAGTTCCATGGATAAAAATCCAAGTCTGTGGTCTATGCTAGTATAACAAACAAAACGGGCAGAATACAACTGACCGTTGTATGTAGGATTAGAATATCCGCAAACATACACAACACAACGGAAGATCTAAGAAGCTGGACGGGAACCAAGGCTTCAAGCTGATCCAAACTCAGCCATCCACTTCTCATGCTTCTCTATGTCCGCGGGTGAGACACTCTTCTGAACCTTGCTCAGAGCTTCCACAAAGTCACACATGGCCACTGGGTCCTTAGCTATATCGTCCTTTGACATGTTCTTGATTTCATCGCGAGTCTTGCCTGCTATCTTTCGCCTCATACCGTTCATTGAAGCATCACGGCAAACATTTGTAAGGTCGTCTCCACTGTAACCTTCTGTCTTTCGAGCAACTTCATCTATGTTAACATCCGCAGCTATCTGTCCATATTAAAAAGAGGTGTGACACAGTTATTCATCATCCATCCCTACTATCTTAAAAATTGGAGAGACGTGGACGGTCCACCTGCCAATACTGCCACAGTACTACATGCATAGTGTTAAATGCCCTTTTACTACTTGTTTGGTTACTTAGATTCGTGACGATTTGGGAATATACTGCTCGTCTTATGTTTCACTACATGAATATTGTATGCAAAAATAGTTATTTGACATTTCTCCCGAAGGCAACAGGCCTATGGCTATTATAGACAAGTTTGGTAACAACTAGGTAAAATTAACATAAGATATCCCTGCAAGTACTGTATTTGACGATGGTTATTTTGTGGGACACTGTACACTAGTTGTATATCATGAAAATATCGTGAGCATTGCAACTCCTACGAAAGGTAGCAGCACACGCTTGTATAAGCATTTATTTTCAGGTACATTTATTTGTTACGAAAAATCAGAAATTCAAAGATAAAATGGCAGGGCACACAGATATGGAATATGAAGCAGGTATGCAGCTTACAAGTTTTCAAGTACATTTAATTGTTAGGAAAATCATAAATTCAAAAGCAAATGAAAGGGCATGATACAGAATATGAAGAGGCATTTAGCCTACAATAATCTGTGACTCTCAGAAATTAAATGTCAGGGAATATGACCATGCCAAGTTAAAACAATTTTGACATATGCAGGCACACCAGAATTAATCAGTTTGTTCTCAAAGATGCAAATGAAATAAACAAAAGGCAAGATAAGATATCACAAAAAGATGAGCTAAAAATGTATCGATACCCCATACCTGAACTGTTCTAAGATTAATGTTGATAAGCGCCTTTCTACTTTCGAAGTCCGGAAGTGGAATGTAAATACGTTTCTCCAGCCTCCGCCTGAGTCAATTGAAATACAGAGTGTCAAAAACCATATATGCCGCATTCATATAGCATATTAACTGACAAGGAAACGGATGGATGGAAGTAATGACAGAAGGGCGTTTTTGTCAATAAGAGAAACAAAAGTCAATAGCATATATTATGAGAATAGACATAAAAAATGGAAAGGTACTCTAGAATCAGTCGACAAAGAGTCTGTTGTAGTTGTGAGGTGTGAACTCACCAAATCAGTCAAAAGAGTTTGCATAGAAGTAGGTAAATATCAGACATGATGGTTGCCTAAACACGAAATGTATACTCAGTTGTATTGTGAATGATGCCAATTTCACAATGATTTCGGAATACAGGCACCTCTAACCCTCGAGAAAGAGCACTTGCTTAGACAAGCAGCAGATTTGTCACTGACAATAAGTTTCATCTTGATGAATGGTGCAAGAAGAAAACACACACAGCCGGCGCCCATTAAACCGTGCACAGATAGTTGGGATTGTCAGAAACTGATATAAACTTTGTGATTTGGTTATTCTCAGTCGATTAGAAGCCTGTAAGGATTGTGTAATTTTACCAGCTTATATAAGGTCAGCAACATTGTGAAATAAAGGCAAGCACAAATATCGGTTCCTAAACCCTATATCTCTCCATTCCCCAAAGCTCTAGGGGAAACTAAACCCTACCAATCCACCATAGGCTCACAGCACATGTTCCATATAACATGGATCAGACAAAAAGATGTTGCTATCCTAACAAATAAATAGTAATGTGGCATGTCAGACAAAAAATATTATTGGATGAATTTGAGGAATCAAATATACCACTGCCAGTTCAGATAGTATCAAACTGTACTAGAAGCGCAATTCAACAAATAAAGCTCTAGTACTAAAGTATTATTGCCTTATTGGTTTATGTGAATCCTCTTGTGCATCTTCAAGTGTCAATCCTTATAACTGATATTGTCAGCACTACCTAAAATAAAATGAATATGGGTGGAAAGAGTGAATGCCAACCTCAGAGCTTCATCAATATCCCATGGAAAGTTCGTGGCTGCTAGAACCATAACAATTTTCGGTTGACCATCTTCAGTAGTGGAGCTATTGTTTACACCATCTATTTGCACTAGAAGTTCAGACTTCACTCTCCTTGATGACTCATGCTCACCAGAAGCTCTGTTATTTGAAAGGGGAATTGGACAAAGAATACAATAAGTTTAGGTCCAACCTTTTGTTTTAATACACATCTACAGAATGATACATTAAAATTCATAGTGCAAAATAAATGTTTCAGGAAATTTTTATTGACTTGAAGGCATCAGAAATGAACAGCCAAAATATGTTTACATACCCACGAGATGTGCATAAGGAGTCAATTTCATCAATGAAAATTGTACTTGGAGCATAGGCCCTTGCAAGATCAAATAAACAACGGACCATTCGCTCACTCTCGCCACGCCATTTAGAAGCCAATGTTGCTGAAGAAACATTAAAGAACGTCGTGCCGCATTCTGTAGCTACCGCCTTCGCCAAAAGGGTCTTTCCAGTACCTGGTGGGCCAAACATAAGAACTCCTTTCCATGGTCGACGAATACCCTGAAAAGAAATAGAGCGAACACAATCAGCCTCCATGGATAGACTGGATAAAAGGGTTACATGGGAGCTGAAAAGACAGTCGACCATGCTAACAGTAAGTGTTTGTAGGATCAGTATCATGTTCATTTAATAACATGATCTTTATTGGTATAATAATCAAGAAAATAAACATATATATAGACAAATTCCATACTACATAACAAAGGCAGATAAAATGTTATGGTGTGCACAGTCACAAGTCCATAAACCTAAATTTCAAATAGTGACTTGGGTTCACATAATTCTAAAGAACGTTTCCCATATTGGCATCACATAAGAAAAAACCGGCAAGCATGCATATATAGTGTATAACAATGCTTTGGAAGGATAATTGCCATGACCATGACCATACGCCCATAGAATTTATTAGTGCCAAGAATGAAGAAATATATTGGTAAGTTTGGAGCACAAAGAGACAACAGAGCAAAATACAAATCATTACCTGAAAATATTCAGGCATCCAAAGAGGAAGCACAACAGCCTCCTCAAGGAGTCTTTTGGCCTCACTAAGTCCAGCAACATCATCCCATCTTACGCCTGGAGTAGAATCTAGAACGTCCCTTTCAAGCATGGCAGCTAAGTCTGTATCAGGACCCTCGTACTGGCCCTTCTTGGACTTGCCTTCTTCAGCATCACTACTCTGCAACAGAAAAGGAAAAGAAGGAAAAGGAGAATTTGTGACTTGGTCAATCAGAAGATAATTGTTGATCACCACACGAGTACAGTCATATGGCTGAAGGGAAAGTATACTGTCATATTATATGCCCACTATGAGATATTCAACGTTATGTGTGGTATCATACACTGGATCTCTAGGGCCAGGATGGCACATTAAAAAGAGTTGGTAGCTCCATGGTATATGGTAGTGGCACCAGATAAGAGACAAAGTTCATCTTCTTAAGTAATGATTTGATTATCCAATTATCTTATTAATAGGATTTGGTTGTCAGAATGTCCATCATTAAGTAAGCCTAAGGCTTCCCTCCCTCCTTCGGGCATTTGGTTAGGTATCTACTAGATATGCATATTATATATATTGCTTGGAATGTGTTATTTTGTACGCGGAGGACAGATTGACCGGAAAAGAAAAATAAAACACTACAGCATTTATACAAGTTGCATTGTTTGCCTATGCCAATGTGTACAACAAAATGAAGACCAGAAACACAGCATAGTGCCGAAAGAAAGAGGATTTAGGACAAAAAGTTACCGCTGAGTCAGCCTTGCTTGAAACAGATTTTCCTTTTCTCCCACCAGTTCCAGAGGCAGCTGATGATCTGACCGCTGAGCTTGCTTTACCCCCATTAGATCTTGCACCACGGCTAGGTGTCCCAGTCTTTGATGGACCACGTGCCCAGGCTCCATCTTGGGAAGATTTTCTTGTACTGGAAGATTGGCCTCTTGCTGATCTTCGGTTTGGTGTATCCCTTGGTGGAGGAGCCCACACATCAGGATCATCAAAATGGGATGGTGATGAAGTTGGATACTCATCCAATGGTTGGAAAACAAAAGATTTATTGGAACGAATAGGAGGTGATGAGGACCGCCTCGCTCCAGGGGCTTCCTTAAGGGATTTCAATTGGGCGTCCAACTGTTTCACAACTTCAACTTCTTCGCTGATAGCCTTTTTACAGTTCATCCATTTTGTACGAATGAGAGCATCGTCCAATGTGGTTAGATGCCTGCACAGTTAAGTCTTACCCATCAGAACAAGTAAAATAAATTATATTGGTTTTTCAGAATGTCTCCTAGTCATTATTTTCAATGATTCAACAACAGATATTTGGTACTAGATCACTAGATAAACAGGAATGTGTATCATTTTCCATTATGACAGCGCTTCAAAATATGTGTCGAACACTGGATTCTGATTCAATAGCAGTCTCCTAGTTAAAATACACCAATTATACTACTTTAAGAAGTACAAATCTAAACGTAGCTCTTTCACATTTTCTACTTCTTCAGCCATAATATCCTTTCAGAAAATACATTTTGCATGAAAGAATCATGAACGGCAACTAGATGATTGTACACTTGAGTTGCATCCATTATAATCTGAGGCACAACAAGGGAACAAATCTTTAATTTAAAATATATTCCCAGTTGCTATATTCGACAATTAGCATTCTGTACTCATTTAGCACAGTGTTTGAAAAAAAACTGCATTATCTGTCAAATCCAGAATTATTGCATTGTTCTAGTGGAATCATGTCACTTACAATTTTGAAATCGGCAGGTTTTACTAGAGCAACAACAGAAAAATTCTGCATTAATGCACGCAGCACACCTGATCATTGTTCCACAAGTAAGATGCCAACTCTCTTACCAGGTATGAATTCACATCCTTTGCTATTTTAGTCCAAGTAAACTGCCTGGGTCACACAAACCCCAGTTACTGAAATTTTACGTCTAAATTTGGACACACAGAGTCATCTACAAATCAAAATCCAATAAATTCGCACTAGTCGATTGATTTCACCTAAATACAGCCACGTGATAGTGAGTGGTGCAAAATGACATTATCCCAAGATAGGGATAGGCCTAATAAACATAACCAGCGGTTTAGGACAATGCTTCGCCGGAGGATAACCTACCAGTAACTACCACTCAAAATGCAGCTGACAAATGGGTCTACACCTAGAAAATTCGCGTCAAACACGCAGATCCACATGAGCTGAGCGTCGCGATTCACACCAATTCGACCGCCACAGGTGCCTAATCGCGATCGAATCGAGGGGAGCAAGAGAACTGAAGCATCAAGCGTCAGGGAACCAAGGGGAGGAGCTCACTTGTTGATCTGGGCGATGGCACCGTCGAAGAAGATGATCGAGGTGTCGTAGAGGCCCTCGAGCGCGTAGTCGCGCGCGAGTTTGAGGTGGTCCTGCAGCCCCGCGAGAGGGTTCGCCATTTCCGCCGCCGCTGTCGACGGCGAGATCCGGGGTTAGGGTTTCCGACGAACCCGCCCGCGCGGGGTAGGAGAAGATACGAGCAGCTCGCGGGAGGTTGAACCCGCTGTCGTGCACGTGCAGTTTGGCTCCGTTTGGTTTCAAAAAAATCGGGGACGAAGGTTGTGCGCTGGCTGTTGCGGAGACGGGGGTCGCCGGGGCTGGAACGGGGGACACTGACCTCCGAGCAGCCACCGTCAATGTCTGTGGGCCCACCGCTATCGAATTGAAACCAAACGTCCTTCCATTCCATTCCCCTGCGCGCCCTGACCCCTTCGACCGTTCATGCAGATGCAGGTTCGAAATCGGTGGAAGAGTAATCAAGTCGTGCGAACAACAAAACGTGTCTCCAGTTTGAACAGTCCTAGTAAAAACCAGACTACTAGTTGTGTTTTGAGGTCGTGGTACGTAAACATAAAAAAAATGGTTCGACGGTGTAACTTTAGGTTCCTTGAGCATTATACACGCTAAAATTATTTGAAACATATCGAATACATTAGGTGAATACCAACAACTATCGTGTCAAAACATAGCAGCTCCCACTAATTTGGATTTACAACAACAAAATCTAGAGTACCCTTTGAATTTTCTATTTACATATGATTGGAGGAGGAGGAGCAAGAGGTTGGTAGACCTCAAATAAAAACATGTTTAAAAGCCATATACCTATAAAGGATAGAAAAACTTCAACATGTAAAAATTGAAATCGAGTAAATTTGAGCTCTAAAGAGTTTAGTACTGTGATATATTACTACCTAGGAACAAGAAAAATAATATTACAAAATAATGAAAACAGAAAAGTGACAGAGTGTGTCTGTATGTATCAATATGGACAAGAACAATGATAACAATTTATAATGTACCCTTGCATATAAGTCATCCCATGGTAGTTATAGATGGTTCACTTTTATTGCTATCATTTTTTTGAACTTTTTTTATAAGTTATATAGGTGATAGAAACAATCTTGGGTATTTTTTCTTATTTAAACAGCAATACGTAACTGAACGAAGTACA
>JAUNZO010002728.1:0-68572 GCA_031894775.1 Chloris gayana
ATTATCAGGAACGAAACACAAGAGTCCCGCGAACCGATGGTTCGCGTCTTCTACGCGCCAGCACAAGATCTCGGATTGATCTGGACTACGGACTACCTGTGTCAAATTCCCAGCGCGCTGAGTTCTTCAGTTCCAGAAGATTGACCAAGCCATACCTCTGGCTACTTCATAACCATTTTGTACTAGGACCTGACTCCGTAATCATAATCATAAACTACTTGAATTCTGATTTGTTGGGAGCCTTCCAAAGAGGAAGTCACCCTCAAAAAATTAAAGTATGCTGCTTACTGTGGCGAGCACACGGTATTCTTTAGTAAAAGGCGAAAGAATAGTTCGCTTTGTGCTCACCACGCAGCTGCTGGGTTGGACTAGCCGCATGTCTGCTCTTCTTATGCTAGCGCTTAACCTGCTGTCACTGAGACCGGGCGATGTGGTACTAAATGCTCCACTACTATGACACCGGTATTGCCATTCGACCTGGGCCTAAGCATCGATGATACATCGGACGCGGCCCACGTCGTGACTGCCCCATGGGCCTCGATCGAGAGTAAAATACAGGTAAGCCTGGAGCGCGGTTGCGGTCCAAGGTTGCAGGCTGACAGGCATGTCTACCGTTACGAAGAAAGAAAAAAATGGAAACAGTCTTAGGCCTTGTTCGGTTAGAAAGGATTGAAAAAGGGCCTAGAATAGTTCTAGGAGGGGAATGAGTGAATCCGGTTGGTTCACTTCAACCGACTGGTTTCATTTTTTCAAGAGATTCCAATCCTACCGGAACATTTTCATCTCAAAACACTGTTCGTTTACACAGGAATAATTCCAACCAGATTTCAGCACTATTTTCACCAGCATTTCAGCACATATTATTAGCAATTTTGGACATCATTTCAGCCCAGATTATAACAGTAGTTCAACCTATGATTTCCAACAGATTTCAGAACTATTTTCACCAGCGACTCCACAAGCAATAGTGTTCAACATCAACAGAATAGTTCCGGCCAGAATGCAATCACCAAATTGGAATTACATGCCCAGCCCCGATAGAATGCAATCACCAGATAAACTAGCAATAGTTTACATAATAGACTCTTTTGACAAGCTTGCAATCCCAATAGAGTGCAATCACCAAAGAAACTATATAATCCCCTGCCAGTACCATGAGCTCAAATACAAAAAATAGTTTGACAGAAATTTAAGCAAGCAAAGCATCGAGGTTATCCCAACATGTCACTTTTCAACTTGAACTTCAGTAGTGTGCTGCTCCATACAACACCTGACAAGCAAGGCAAAGGGTTAAATATCCATCAAAGACATGAAGAAAACAATGCAGGTAGCTTCATTGTGTAGTAGCTTCTCTGTTTTCACAAGAGACATGAAGAACACAATGCAGGTAGCTTCTCTGTTTTCACAAGAGAATATATTCATACAAGTTGCAGAAGGATTTGTGTAGTAGCAAAGGAAAATACAAGCAATGCAGGTATCTTCATAACATAAAAGTATTCACTAATAAAGGTCAGTTATTTGTATAGGATCAATAGAAGTATCAATTAAGTTATGCAGCGCTTTGGAAAAGATATAACATATAGTGAACTACAAAGATAAGCAAATGAAGTACCTATTGGACTTGGTACTGGATCCCACGATGGAGGGGGCTTGTCCTCACCAATTGGAATAGGTGCTGGGATAATCTACAAGATGATGACAGCCAAGAAAGAATAAGTAGACAGATAAAGAGAACAGAATTGAAATGTGATAAAAAAAAGAGAACACACAGTTGATGTCCTGAATTGATTATGCAAACAACTTTGCTTCTACTTAGCAAAGTCTACTGAACATATAAACTGAATTCATGATTCTTATTAATTTATTCATGCCTCAAGATCCTCATTCGTCAACACCACTACATGCACGCGTGGGACCAAATGAAATGGCAATCCCTAACATGACATGGAGCGAAATTAAGTAGTAATGAGCAGCCTGTTACTAACACAAAGTAATACTAGCTGGTTCAGTCACCGCACCACAAAGTAATACTAGCTGGTTCAGTCACCGCACCACAAAGTAACACAAAGTAATTAGTACTAATTAGTACAACGCTTCCTACAAAGTGCAATATAATAACAAAATTTTAAGCCTCTGAAAGTCTATTAAACACCATAACAACTACTTAAAGGAACCATGATCCTCTCTCAAAGCACATATATCTCATGTCAACTACAAAATAATTATTTGATAAGCTACATCTATTTTTGTATGCCATGCAAGTTTTGATGACAGACTCTCTCTCTCTCTGTCTCTCTCTCTCTCAAATTTGATGACAGATATCAGAGAAGCAATACCATCATGGATAGCTATGAAAAATTTATTCGCCAATGCATATAAGTAGGTATGTAACTACTACCTCCAGATTTTTTTCAACTTGGCTTTAGGTCAAGCTAATCAGCACAAATTTGTGCTAACTAGCTAGCCTAAAGATCAAGAATAAAAATCTGTTCCGATCATACAGTCCAAGCCATATGTTAACCAACATGCATTCAGATAAGACCTGAGAATATACTATAAGGACTTGGTGGAATTTAAGTCACAATCCCTCGGACTTGAACAAACAAATGTCAACAGTAGAAAAAGGGTGGGATTATTTAGTCAAGGATGTTGAGAATTGAGCTAGTTGTATAGCTGGGCTATGAATTGATCAACCATGTCTAAATTAACAGGCGATACCATTCAAAGAAGTCAGAACAGCATACAGATAGACTAAGAAAAGATAACAATATTTGGTGGGAATCATCGAGATAATTATGCAGTATTGTACTTCTTGATCAAGTCACAGCAAGTCTAGAATATTGACCTAGTTATGCAGTTGAGACTAGAGATTGACCGTGTATGATTAAATTAATAAAATGACGCATTTAAAAGAGTTGAACTGTTTACCACAAGAAGCAATGACGGTAACTCACTGACTTGATTTGTGTTCTTCCATTCAGAATTGCAAGATGAAAGAGATGCCAAGACGGTAAGCCAGACAATATCTCAGACCATGTCCCCAATTTTCATCCAGACTATAGATATGTTTAGCAAATCACCAAAGTCGCAGGTAGCTAAAACAGGATATCAGAACCTGATAAATTGATCTAGCGTTTCCAAGCAAAATATATGTTGATATTCAAGAAAGCCAGTACTAATAACTTTAGCAATTAAAGGTAGCCAGTACCAGTGGAACCAAAACAAAGTTGATTCAACATATGCTAACAATCTTTAAACATAGATTCTTATGTCGACACAACAACATATCATTAACCACTTCAAGGGAAACTACACTTGGATGTTGGATGGCGAAGACAGGTTATAGAATTAAGCCTTTCACTTCAACAAAAGGATCACTAACTGTCCCGGCCACGTCCAGGCCGTCGCCGCCGGGCAGCCCGACTACGAGCAGCCTGACTTTCTTCATTAAGCAAAGAATCGATCTAGCGACAGCTACCACCAAGATCGGAAGGAAGGGATAGGAGAACAAGGGGCGATGGCTTACAGGCGAGAAAGTGGCACCAGAGGGAAGAGGGGAAGAGGTTGTCGTCGGCGTCGCCGTGTCGAGCCGCCGCGCCGTCGTGTGGAGCCGTCGCGCCGTCGTTGCGTCGAGCAGCCAACCCGCGCCCTCCCGCCGCCTTGACCCACGCCCCGCCGCCGCCGCCTTGACCTGCGCCGTGTGCGTCTCGCTGCCCTGGCCCGCGCCGCCACCGGAGGGAGAAGAGAGCTGCCGCCTTGTGTTCGGGAGGGAGAGGAGAGACGATAGGGTTCGGAAGGGAGCGAGTCACGACGGAGAGAAAAAATCCGGACCTCGTCAGGTGGAGTTTGATTCCGGGCCTCGCAACGATGCGGAATTTTCGAAACAGGCCCAACTTAATTCCCCGTGACCCATAACCGAACAGACATTTTTTGAGGGAGGGAGATACATTCTGGGCCACATTGTTCCGGCCGGACTGGGGCTCTTCCGGGCCTGATCCGGTGCAACCGAACAAGGCCTTAATAATCATATGGCACGCTTGTGAACCTTCAGGAACATCGTGGAATGGAATTTATGCAATTATACACATTGAGCTTGTTGCTGTTTATGCTTCTGTGCAGCACAAGCATCAATAATCGTGGAAAGTGTTGAAGCTCAAAACGAGAACCCTGTTTTGTTTGGTGAGCAAAACGAGCCATGAACTCACCAAAGATTTAACCCCTTTCAGAAATTCCACAGCACCTGAAAAATCCGAGTTCTCGAATCTACTCCAGCAGATCTACGGACCCGGAATCCGCCGGCTTCTCGCCGAACACCCTTTCCCTGGCCTTCTCCGCCTGCAAACACAACAGGCGCCGTGTGAGAGACAAAGCAGAGTGCAGATATTTAACTGTTTCCTGTCATTTTTTTTTACGATACTTTTTTTAGCTTTGCAAGACGAGAACAAACCATCTTGGGCCAGTCGGTGAAGATCGTGATGGCGGAAAGGAGCGTAGTCTGGGATAAGGAACCGCAGATGATGCCCATCCAAAGCCCTCTGCCTCCCATGTTGAACACGAAGCCAAGGAGGATCGCCATTGGCATCCCGAGCAGGTAGAACGAGCCGAGGTTCACGTACGCGCCCAAGTGCTGCCATCCGCATCCACGAGCAATGCCTGGTAAAAGAAAAGGAAAAAAGGTGAACGCACTTAAATTTAAGAATAATATGGCGTCAATTTCAGGAGAGTATACGTAGCTCAAATTAAGTCTTTACAGAGATGAAGCAGTACTACCCGTCTATACGGTAACTTTTTTTTAATTTGATTGGTTGAACAAACTAACCTGAGAGAACTCCTTGCAAACAATCAGTGACCACAGTGATGCACACCAGAGGAATCATGGTCGCGACGAATGATACCACCTCCTCCTCACTGCTGTACGCACGACCCACAAGATGTTGCAACGCTAAAAGACTTCCGCCCACGATAACCGCATCCATTGCCGTTATGGACATCACGACACGTACGGAGAATCGAGCTCCTTCAGGGTTCCCAGCACCCAGTTCATTTGCTACTCGCGTGCTGTAAAAATTAGGACAAGTTATTAATTTTTATAGTAATTTTATAACCTTTTTCTATTATTAAGAAAAACAACAAGCTGATTGGGAGGAGACAAAATCATCTTCCAGATAGTTATGCTCCATCATACCTTCCAGCAGCTCCAAGTCCATATGGTATATTGTAGAGTGACGTAACGGTTGTGAGACTGTACAACGAAAGGAAGATTTCAGCAATATAAGGTAAACAAAACTGCAGTGGGATATTTATGCTAGCGTATCCTCTTATTTACCAAATTGAAAGCACCGATGTCTGAAGCTCTGGGTTGGGCATAAGTCCTGAAAGAAGGGTAAGGATCTCAAATGACCACCATTCAAGACTGAAAATGAAATTACAGATTTCATTAGTCACGGATAACAGGAGAATGATAACCAAGTAGCATCGTCTGGTGATTACCAGATCATCAGTGCGGTGGGCACAGCTAGTCGCAGGAACACATCGATTCCCTTGAAGGCTTCGATCGTTGGAGGGGTTCGTGTCTCCTTGCAAGATTCTGACAGCGCTATGTACCCAACAAGCATAAATGCATTCAACCAATAGGATATGCTTGCGGACAGAGCAGCTCCGGTATACCCAAACCCAATCTTGAACACCAGCACGTAGCAGAGAGGGATGTGGATTGCCAGCGTTGCAACTGATGTTAACAGCAGGGCGAATGTAAGGCTCTGGGTCTGCAGGAACTTGGTGATCGGCTGGATCACAGCATGTGCAACGAGCCCCGGGATTAGCCAGATGATGTACCTCCCGGCTCCCTGGGCGATCAGGGGGTCCTGCCCTAGGAAAACTAGGATTTTGTCCATGAACACCCAGAGAAGCGAGATGGGGATGCAGACCACTAGGAGGGTGATTATCGCTCTGTAAGTGTGCAATCCCAGATCACGGTACTGCTTTGCCCCATAAGCTTGGCCACATAGAGTCTCCAATGCACTTGCCATTCCAACCTGGTTCAGAAATCAGTACTTGATATTACTTTTTTTGAAAATAAGGCAGGAGCACTGCCATTCATTAAGAAAGAAACAGAGAATTACAACCTAAAAATACAAATCTAAACCCAACAACGTAACCATAACTGGAGCCACTTAACAACACAGCTACCCAACTATCAGAGGAAAAAAGAAACTGATTACTCCAAACACACACCACATCCGAAGAAACACCGACGGTTCAACTTGAGACCAAATAGGCTTGAACTGCTCGACGACCAAAGGTGCATGCAACTTGAGAAGAACTATCCCTGTGTAGTGTTGATAACTTGTGTGCTCTATTCCATTGACATTGTCAGACAGGAATCTTTCTCTTTTTAAGTAGAAACAACGATTAACAAGGATCCAACTTGAAAAACTAGGAGTAGAGCTTAGACAACTACAACTACTCACATATCTCTCTGCTTGCGGCCGATTGCCCTGTTTTTCCTCTTCTTCTTCTCGGGTGCTTGTGCTAGCTTCCTAACCTCTTGCATGATCATAGCCAATCTAGTAGCATCAATGCTACTCCCACTTGAGAGTCTCTTGTAGGTGTCTAGGAATCGCCATAAGGGCCAAGAACCGAGCTGTTTCTTCTTCTTGACAAAGACCCATTTCTTTGTCAACATATCCCGAGCCACATTAAAGGACGGCTTATGATGTTCAATCTTAAACACCAGTTTTTGACCACAACATTGTTTGTCCTCTAGGCTCACAACCAAATCTTTATTCTCGGATGCGGTGGATGTCGAATGGGAACTGATTTCAAAGGGGCACACTCTGCTTAAAGGCACACAAAGCTTTGATCGGCTCATGTCCATTCTGTTGGTCCACTTCGGTTCTCCCCGTATAAACTACAATTCTTTCGATGAATCGTAGGTGATTTACGGCGACTAGAGAGGGGTGAGGGGCATACCGCTAATAGTTTGAAATTGCTCAAAGCTTTGATCAACTCATGTCCAATCAATTGTTCCCCTTCACTTCTAAACAATGGAGTTTGAGAGTCTACGAGCACGAGGTATGATACTCGTCCACATGTGGGGACATGACGGTCGATGGTGAGTTGGCCAACTGTTCCTCCATTTCAACTTCTTCCTCCTGCGGACTCCGAACCACCGATCCTATCGCTGCCTCTTCCACCATAGGATCCCACAAGCGCTGGTTGAAGCACGGTGAGGCTGCAGGGAAGACAAAGTCGGGCTCGGGGAAGCCACTAGCGACAACATGCTCCGATGTTGGATTATCGGAGGTGCCTCCACAAGGTGGGAGTGTGACATGTGAAACCTGCAAGACACACCCACAAGCATCCGCACATGCACACGACTCACGGCCACTCGAGGCCCGAAGAGGAGGTGGTTTCCGAGGGCGCATGCGATCCCGCAAATAGTGTCCAAGTTCGTGGCGGTTGAAGCATCGGGTGGGGAGACAACATACCGCTCTCCTGTGGGAGGGAGACGGACAATTAAGACATTTGCCCGCCACGGCAGCGATGTATCGAGCGAGAGATCTTGGGTGTCGACGATGGTGCACGACAACTAGCACGGCGTCGACGCGGGCTGAACAACTTGCCACCCTTCTTCAAGATCCAAGGCGGCCGAAACAGCTGGCCTCAAGGTCGATTGTGACATCGACGCCGGATCGCGGTTCCACCTCCCCGGACGAGATGCGCCACACTGCGTCGTCCTAGTGCGCTTCGGCCCGCCGCCGCCGGCAAGCCCGGTTGCGAGACGACGCGCGAGCCGGGCGAAAGGCGAATCTCGGCCGCGGGGAGCAGCAGAACGACGGAGGCGCGTAGCGGGAGGACGCGCGGACGAGCTCGGCCTCGCGGGGAAGAACACCGTGGATCAATGATGGCGACAGATTGGGGCGGGGGTTGAGAGATTTGATGAAAGGGGTCTTCGATCCGGCCATGGAACGGAGCGGAGGGCGAGCTGACCGTGGGAGGTGATGGAGGAGGTGGAGGGGAGCATGGATCTCGAGTTTTGGGGGTGGAGATGGTCGGGAAGGCGGCCGGCGCCGGGCGGCGCCCGGCGGCCGTCGAGGAGCTCTGCGGTCGCCAAGGCTAACGGTCGGGGAGCGCGTGTTTACTCGATCGGGAAAGTGGCATGTACTTGATATTACTCGGTGAGCAATACTTCGATCGAGTTACGTCAGTGAAGGGAGGAGTGAACTGTAAGTACTTGTACATGGCTAGCAGTTTTATTGTGATATAATAATCCTATTCCGAGTTTAATACTATGCCCCTGTGAATTTCTTCGTTGGAATTGCCGTGACTAAACAAGTTCATGGACGCAGCTGACGACACACATAAAAATCCAGTGTCCACGGTCAGAACATATTTTTCCAATGCGAAACATTACGTTTCCAGAGTTGTGCTTGACGAAATGGCGGTGAAAGTGCAAAAAGGGAACCCTTTTCCACAAGTCCTCCAAATCGGCCGGTATTATAGTGTACATAATGTATTCGGGAGTCGTCCACTAGTTGTACTCTAGTTCGAAAGAGAAAAAGAAATCACATGACAATAGAACTGCAACGACCACAGCCTATGACGTGCGTACAGAACCGCCCGTGAACCTGTCCTCTTTCTTGTTTGAGGCCCCGTTCGTTTCTACCCTCTAAAATTTAGATACTCGTCACATCAAAGAGAATCTTACTATTTAGTAGTAATTTTATTAATTTAATAACAAAACCTATGTCGCGACCCCCTCTAATTTGCGAGACGAATCTAATGATCCTAATTAATCTATGTTTTGCTACAGTGATGCTACAGTAAACATCTTCTAATAACACTATAATTATCCTCGTTGGATTCGTCTCGTGAATTAGATAGGGAGTCTGCAATTAGTTTCGAGATTAGACTTTATTTAGTACTTCAAAATAATAAAATTCTCTTTGATTTGACCCTCTAAAAATTAGATAGGGGGAAACGAACAGGCCCTGCAGTCTATGTGGACATGGACGATTATTCACAGCGCGATATTGCCGGCCTCTTTTTTTTTTCTAACAAAGAAAGCACACGGCGGAACGATATGCGAAACGGGATGCAGGAACGAACAAAGAAAATGGGAGAATAAGAGGAAGGGGGGATAGGGGATTACTGACAAGGAGGCCGGGATGCAGGAACGAACAAAGAAAATGGGGGAATAAGAGGAAGGGGGATAGGGGATTACTGACAAGGAGGCTGAAGCCGGAGACGATGGAGAGCGAGGTGGCGATGGCGGCGGAGGAGAGCGGGAGCACGCCGGGGAGGTGGCCGACCACCATGTTGGAGGACACCTGCACGGCGTACTGCGACAGGCTCACCCCCACCATGGGCAGGGCCAGGTAGCCCAGCCGCCCGGCCTCGCGCGCCCACTGCCTCCACAGCGGCGACGACGAAGAAGACGACGGCTCCTTGTGCAAAGACCGCGGCAGCAGCGGCAGAGTGGCCTCCACCTCCTCCCTCGCGGCGGCGGCGGCCATCGATGCCTTCCTGGCGCGTTGCTGGCTTTCCGGGCGGCGTGCTTCGGTCTCAAAGCAGTGCCCGCGTGCGATGCTGCTCTGTAGGTGCGGTTGACTTGTGACGGCACGGTTGTCCGTCCTGCTGTTCGTCTAAACTTGATTGCATGGAACAGGTTCTTATTATTATGGCAGCTTGATTGCATGGGACAGGGACTTTTTTATAAACAAATAAAACACGCGGCCCGCGTGGCAACCAGACATAGCACGCCATGCTCGAGGCTAATTCGTCCAACATTTTTAAAATCTGATTTGTTGGGCCTTTCCTATATAGGAAAAACACCCTCAAAAAATTGAAGTATGCTGCTTACTGTGGCGAGCACACGGTATTCTTTAGTAAAAGGCGAAAGAATAGTTCGCTTTGTGCTCACCACGCAGCTCCATGGCTTGTTAGACACATGGACGCCGGTCTTAACACGACCGCCGCACCTGCTGCCGTTTAGACCTGGCGATGCGGTACTACACCAAGGTGCATGGAATGCGCTTTGCGACGATGCGTCTTGTCCGGCCGGTGTCGATATTTGACGTGGGCCACGGCATCTGGTCCACTTAAATCAGCCCGCTAGGCCTGTCTGAGTCGGCCCTTGATTCATTCATCATGACTGCTGGCGCTGTACTTTCCTTTGAACAAAAACAGCGGTCGTCCAGTAAAACTTTGTGGTTTCCTCAAATAAAAAGTTAAACTTTGCGTTTTCCCCTAAAAAAGAGAAAAAAACAAAAAAAAATGTTTCAGTGTAACAGAACTACCGCACACCTAAGGCCGCTCAGAGAAATGGATGATAAAAAACTAGGGATTATATTCTGCCTCGACGAGTGGATTGTTCAATCGATCGTGTGAGGGCGGAATTTGAACTCGTCAACTTTCACTGTGGATTGTCCTCCAAACAGAGAAGTGACTAAAATTGGAGCGGAACTACGGCTATTCCAGTGGGCCTCCTGGCAGAGGCTCCGCCAGCTTCTCATTGAACACCCTCTCCCTGGCCTTCTCAGCCTGCAAACAAAGCAGGCGCAAGTGCCACCATAAGAGAGATTGATATACAGGAGCAACATAAAAAGATTCCAAGTTATTGAACTTTGCTCATTTTCTTTTCCTTTCATCATCCAGGGTTGTAGCATTATTGCAAATTGATTTTGGGGGCTCAGAGGGAGGACGAACCATCTTGGGCCAGTCGATGTTCAAGGTGATGGCTGACAGGAGCGTGACCTGCGTTACGGAGCCGCAGACGACGCCCATCCAGAGCCCTCTCCCTCCCATGTTCAGCACGGCCGAGGACGATCGCCACCGGGATCCCCAGCAGGTAGAACGATCCAAGGTTCACGTACGCGCCCAGCTCCTGCCACCCGGACCCTCGGGCAATGCCTGTGTTGATCAGAACAAATGTTAACGCGGCAATTGCAAATCCATGAAGCTAAGAAGTAGCGTCACCAGGACGCAGAACACGCGACGCGAGCACGGTAACTGCGTTCCTGATGAGATGTTTGGGTAACTGACCTGCGAGAACTCCCTGCAGAGCGTCGGTCACCACGGTGACGCAGATCAATGGGACCATGGCCGCGACGAAAGAGATGACCTCCTCCTCGTTGCTGTACGCGGCGCCCAAGAGGCGTCGTGACGCGAGAAGGGCTCCGCCTACGATGACCCCGTCCATCACCGCCATGGACAGCACAACGCGGACTGCTGATCGAGCACCTTCGGGGTTGCCGGCACCCAGCTCATTCGCTACTCGAGTGCTGTTCATCATTATGAAAAAAATGGT
Source organism: Chloris gayana (assembly GCA_031894775.1). NCBI lineage: Eukaryota > Viridiplantae > Streptophyta > Magnoliopsida > Poales > Poaceae > Chloris > Chloris gayana. Next base: position 11,312 of record JAUNZO010002728.1, read on the forward strand.
ATCAAACGATGAACTGTTTCGAAGGAAAGTAAGTTAATTTCTTCACGCGCGTACCTTCCAGCAGCTCCAAGTCCGTAAGGTATACTGAAGAGCAATGTTGTACTTGTGAGACTGCAAAAATAATTACAAAAATCAAGCAATGTATAAGGCAACTGTACAAGCTGATTTCTGTGTGTCTACACCACGAACATCGATCCATTCCGTACCAGATTGAAAGCACGGACGTTTGGAGCTCTGGGTTCGGTAGAAGCCCTGACATAAGAATAAGGATCTCGAATGACCACCACTCGAGACTGACAAAAAAAAGTTTAACAAATTTCATCAGTCACGTAGATAGGAGGGGAAATTCACCAGAGGACCATTCAGTCACATCCGGTGATGTACCAGATCATAAGTGCAGAGGGCAGAGCTAGGCGCAGGAACACGCCCACGTCCTGGAAAGCCTCCATGGTCGGCAGCGTGCGCGTCTCCTTGCAAGCACTCGACAGCACGATGTACGCCACGAGCATGCACAAATTCAACCAGTACGAGACACTTATCGACATCGCGGCACCGATGTACCCAAACCCAGCTTTGAACACCATGGCGTAGCACAGAGGGACGTGGATCGCCGTCGTCGCCAAGGAAGAGAGCAGCAGGACGAGCACCAGGCTCTGGCTCTGCAGGAACCTGGTTACAGGCTGGGCCACCGCGATGGCGAAGAGCCCCGGGATCAACCAGACGATGTACCTCCCCGCTTCCCGGGAGATGAGAGGGTCCTGCCCCAGGAGGACCAGGATTCTGCCCATCAAGAGCCAGAGAAGCGAGAGCGGGATGCAGACGATCAGGAGGGTGAATATTGCTCGGTAGGTGTGCACTCCTAGTTTGTGGTACTGCTTTGCGCCGTAAGCTTGCCCGCATAGAGTTTCCAGCGCGCTTGCCATTCCAATCTGTTTCGCAGGTTCAATGTCTAGTGTTACTAAAAGATAATGATAACTATTCTGTCACAACTCGCAACAGGACAGGAGAGTAATCTGAAGATATGCATGTTTAACTGCATAATCTTATCTTAAGGTTCCATCACATTCATCGTGCAACCAAGATGATGGGATGCGATGCAACTACGCACACGCAGACAAAGCAAGCAGAGCAAGCGGGAGATAAAAAAAGATGGCTAAATAAAGAAAGGAGGGGACAGAGCATGTTACTGACGAGGAGGCTGAACCCGGAGACGGTGGCGAGCGATGTGGCGATGGCGGCAGCGGAGAGTGGGAGCACGCCCGGGAGGTGCCCCACCATCATGTTGGAGAACACCTGCACGGCGAACCGCGACAGGCTCGCCACCAGCATCGGCAGCGCCAGGTAGCCGACCCGGCCGGCCTCGCGCGCCCACTGCCGACGCCACCACGACGACGCTCCCTTCTGGTTCTGGCCATGGCCCTTTCCCGCCCCCAGCAGCGGCAGCGCCACCTCCGTCGAGTCCATGGCCTCGGTTTCCTTTTTCAGTAAGCACGATAACAATCAAGCTAGAATGGAGCAAATGGAAATGGTGCGCTATACCAAAACCGAACGCCCAATAATGTCGTGGGTTCCATGTTCTACAGCGACGCCTACCTCTCACATTTAAAGTACGCCTAGCGACGACCAGAAACATATTCTCAAAAAAAAAAAAACGACGACCAGAAACATGATCCACCGACGATGGGATACTAGGGAACCTACGAACTATTCACTCATTTTTATATCAGTTTTACTGTATATTTGTAGCTTGTTTTGGCGCACATATGTTCATGAAACATTACATCATGGGCACTGTTTCTTGAATATCTATAGAAGGCTTTAAAAAATGGCACGTGATCGACGTTGCTAAAGTGCTTGAAAGTCGACGAAGACTTTCAAACACGACAAGGTTAGACACGCTCCTCGTGTTGCAAGCTACCACACGATAGGGCTAGGCGCTCCGGTCGATTCATGCTTGAAAGTTTCTTGTGAGCTAGTACTCGTGAGCCTAGCAAATAAACTAAGTGTAAAGTTCTGATGACTGAAAATGCAAGTTTTCCTTCTTTCAGTAAACTAGTATAGTGCACGTGCGACACGCACGTGTTATATCTACTACATTTAAATAATTTTTTTCATAAAATTATAAGGCATATTTTCTCATAAGGAGTATCTTTGTTTTAATTTTTACAAGCTTTTTGTATCACATAAAATTATTAGGCATATTTTCTAAAAATCATCAAGTGATGTAAAGTATTAAAATTCTCTACGTAGACATTAAACAGGACAACAAGGACATGAACATATAAGTGCAGTGTTACAAGCTGTATTAAAATAAAACAGAGGGAGTGTTCATAGCATGGATAACACATGTATAATGTATTTATGTATGGATAACACATGTTCATAGCATTATCAATTTACAGTTCAACAATCAAGACAACCTAACATTGAGTTTAATCCACAGGAAGCTAACAAAATAGAGTCAAGTGATACAATTAAATCAAAATGTACCGACAACAATTTAATTGGCTACACATGGTTCACAAGGCCAACCAACTTATTCTTCTTGCGTGATAACCATGAGTATAACCTGAGTTAAATATCACCCACTCTGCCCCAGGGAGAAAAGAACTTGCGACCTTGCAGCGAGCAAGACTGGTGCGGTGTCTCTCCTCCGATCTCTGCAATGTCCAACAAGACTCCTTTGGTCAACAGAGGTCACTAATCTCATCAAACAATAGAATTAAAGCAAAAAAAATAGGAGTCACCAAAATTGATGCCAGTTATTAAATAATGTTCTTTAAGCAAAAACAAATTCCATAAATACATTCCACCGCATCTAATATTTAAAACAGTTCATTGTTTTTAGTTGTCAATGCATGCATCATAAGCAAGTGAAAAGTACTACATTTGAACTCTGAAAACTAAAGAATAAATCTGAGTCAGTACTCTGAAAAGTAAAGAGTACATCTGAGCAAGAAACTACACACGCTGGAAAACTACCCTACAAGAGTCTATTAAGATGTCTGCAAAATTCTGTCCAGAAATCCAAATACAGGCTTCATTAAGAACGAAATGAAAACCCACATAGAAGCATTCATAAGCAAAAATATAAACGTTCTTCCAAATCAAATGTAGCATCGGTTAACAACATTGTAAAATTCTCGGATGATGAAAAAAGATTTAACATCATTCCAGTTCCAGAGATCACTTATCACTCCCGTTTCTTGTATCGAAGAATCCATTCAAAAGATGAACAGCATAACTCTGATCACGAATAGGACCACTCAAAGTTTCAGTCATTATCGCTACAGCTGAAGAAATGAACAAATTAAATGCAGCAGAATGCAGGCAACTCGTTCTGCATTTGATATTGCTCAGTTCTTGTGGGCACCGTCATATCCGTCCTTGTGCGGCAGCAGGCGCGCCCCGGCCTCAGCGTCTCCCTTCTTGGCGACAGTTGTCTCGGCCGCCTTCCTCTGCGCCTCCTTGGCCTTGAGCCCCTGCAGCTTGGCATGGTTGTAGTATGACGTCGAGGAAGCCGATGCCGTACCCGAAGAGGTTGATGGGCGTGACGGTGTCCTTGATGACCGTCACGAGAAGGCGATGAGCAGCCAGTCCTTGACGATGCCAGCGACGTTCATGGTGAGCGCCGACGTCTTCCCCACGAGCAGGAACACGGCAAGGTTGAGCGCGAACGCGCAGAGGCAGTTGGTGCCGAACACGACCACGTCCGGCCGCGCCATCGTTCCCGCGGCGGCCGCGGCGCGCAGCCTGGGCAGCTCGACGAAGTACCATGGCACGGCGAGGATGACGAGGCAGCACGGCGCGATGTAGTAGAGCGAGGTGATGGGGTTGAGCTTGAAGCCCTTGGAGGTGAGCAGGATCTACTCGTGAGCCTAGCAAATAAACTAAGTGTAAAGTTCTGATGACTGAAAATGCAAGTTTTCCTTCTTTCAGTAAATATGTCATGCATAGGTCTTTCTTTTTTTTTCTGCCCGCAAATGTGGTAGATAACTTATGACCCATGTTTTGGCCGCCATTAACATAATGGAAATCAGGTCCCCCCCCCCCGCCCTCTAGTTTTTTTATTGTGACATAGAGCAACAACCAAGTCAAACCGAGGAACAACAGAGGCAATCTGATTTTAACTAGTGGTAATAGGAATGATAGTGCGTTTTAGCGGTTAGTACTCTGTACTCAACATATGTTACTATATCTAGTACTACCATTCAACTAGAACATGTAAGCATGAACTTGTGTTCAAGGAATCAAGGTCAAGCATTTTGGACTTTGTCCATCAATAACAACCAATCCATAATGTTTGACCATTCATACAAAATGTTATTAAGATTCATCATGAAACAAACGGTCACATATATGCATAGAAACTCTCTTGATATTTAAAAAGACTCAATTTTATTTATAATATTTTTAATCCAAGTTAAAAAACATTTGAGTCTGATTAATCTTAGAAATTCTTATATTCTTGGTCCCATCGAATTATATTATATTATATTATATGCTTCATTAATTTGTTACAATATTGTCACATTGCTAGAACCCGTACGGTGGTGCAAAAACAATTATAAGTACCTATGCATTACATCCTCTTCACCCACTGAAATTTCATGGGCTAGAGCGAATGATAATTGTGGGCCGAGCTGGGTTGGGTCAAGATGCATTCTGTTATGGTTTCTGTAGTGGGTGGTTGGGCTGTAAATTGCTGCCCCGTTGGGCTATGATTCTGTTTCGGATAATCTCATGAATATCCGGTGGTTCTAAAGTCTCCCCATGTTAAAATTTTAGTTCGAGTTTGTGCCTGAACTTTGATATCGACAGAGAACGATTGCATAAAGTCGGAGCTTACGTTTCCAACGGAGGTACTGGTAAGTAAGAAAGCAAATAAAGTCATCGGAGCGTATACTTAAAAGTTTTCAAACACATATCATATTCCCGTCAAAGAGCAACGCAGATAGGCTCTCTTTGCAGGTAGTTCCAACCGTCCCACACACACACACACATGTGAATGCTCTTGCTGTGATGCTCCAGGCACGCTTCGTTTTTTTATACCCAGCAGCCCGCCCTTTTCAAAGTCCAAACGTTTAGAAACCCGTCGAAACGGAACAGGAGTCAAAGCTACAGACTCCATGCTTCGCGCTGGAAGCGCATCTGGCCGCGTTCAGCAGGCTGCGTAACGGAAGATATTAAAAATATGGCATCCGTCTCCTTGCTGCCCTGTGTCTGTGTGTGAACCGCATGATTGCCGCCCTGTTCTTTGTTCTCCGCTTTGCTTTCTTCTCACTCCCTTCAGTCTTCACCAAAACGCGCGCCAAGCCAGCAAGGTCAAGGTGCACTCCCCTTGCTTGCTCGGTTACCTTCCGCTCGCGGCAGAGAAGAGGTCAAGGCGTGTGCGCCGCTTACGTTTCGCGTGATGTCAACCCGGCCGGGTTCGGTGCCCGTCGACGCCACGGACCAACAGGGACCGCTCCGGTCGCGCACAAACTCGTGAGTTACAGGGCTTGAAATTTCGGGGGACGACAGACGGTGACGAGCACCGAAAACAATTCACATGGCCATGCCCCGGCCGCGTTTCAATTCCTTCTTTGTTTATCCCCTTGCCAATCCCCTCATGGAGTCATGGGTTTGACACGCGCACTTCCCGTCGGCGCACGGCTCCGGTTTCTGAAATGATGTCGTTTCTCTCCGGACCTCTGTACCGCTCGGCCGGGGCGTGACGTCGCCGTGTTACGCGTAACGGAAAAAGCGTGGAGCGAGCAAGTTTTCTATGTATGTGCATAGCCACACGGTTTCCGAGTTAGCACGACCGACCGAGTGAGCAGCCCCCTCCACTTCTATTTTCTGGAAAAAATATGACTGCACGCACAAGACCTGGAACACATTGGGCACGAAATGCACACTCTGAAACCGTGGAGCAATGCGCGCTGCAGCTTCCGGCCGGGGCCTCTATTTTCAAAGCCGGGGAAAACAAAAGGAGACGCTCGTCTCCGCGTGGCTCCACCACTTTGGTGTCTGGTCTCTGGAACCGAGATTAAGTAATACCCGTACTCGTACAAAGGAAGTACAACGATTAGAGGAACGAACTGGCCGTGCCCAGAAGTAAAGCACAAGCAACGTCCGTCGCCTCTCGCCCGGGTCGATTGGGTCAAACTCAAACACTGCTGCCGGGGAAGACAATTATCGTCGCAAATCATTTTTTTAAAAAAAAAAACTGGGCGTTATAATACGGGTGGTGACCGGGGACGGATGGGTCGCACCTGGCCCACGCGACACCGGGCCCGGAAGAGCACCCACGAACGCCCTCGCGGCGCTATAAAGCCAGGCCGTCCTGCAGGAGAGCAGCCTCGTTTGTGATTGCCTGCTTCTGCCATCTTCTTGTGCAGAACAAGAAGAAGAAGATCACACGCGCCGCGCACAGCAGAAACTGACGCTGCCGCAGCACGAGCAGGCTCTTCCGGGTGAGTCCCCGTGCGGGAGCAGCAGGCAGAGATTTGGTGGCTGGGATCCCGATCGATGGGGCGTGCGCCGTGCTGCGACAAGGCGAGCGTGAAGCGGGGCCCGTGGTCGCCGGAGGAGGACGAGCTGCTGCGGAGCTACGTCCGGAACCACGGCACCGGCGGCAACTGGATCGCGCTGCCGCACAAAGCAGGTACGCACATGCATGTTTCGATCGAGCTGCTCCGGCCGGTTGGTTTGGTTTGTTTGCCATATGTGTGATTAACTCTGACGGAGTTCATGTCTACGTGGTGCTGCAGGCCTGAACCGGTGCGGCAAGAGCTGCCGCCTGCGCTGGCTCAACTACCTGCGCCCGGACATCAAGCACGGCGGGTACACGGAGCAGGAGGACCGCATCATCTGCTCCCTCTACAGCTCCATCGGCAGCAGGTGGTCCATCATCGCGTCCAAGCTGCCGGGCAGGACGGACAACGATGTGAAGAACTACTGGAACACCAAGCTCAAGAAGAAGGCCTTCGCCATCAACCACCACCAGCAGCAGCCGCAGCAGCGGCACGACTACTACGCCGGCGGCCGCGGCCGCCGGGCCTTCGTTCCGGCGCCGACGCCGCCACCGCCCGCTGCTCAGCAGCAGCAGCAATGCGCCTCCTCCGTGCACCCGTCGCCCGCGTCCAGCGGCGGCGACGCGTGCAGCTTCGGCGGCGCCGCCATGTACTCCTCCCCGCCGGCGACGCTGCATCAGCAGGCTCCCGACGCGCTCGGCGCGCGCTACGTCGACGGCGGCGTGCCGGCGCTAACGCCGCAGCAGCAGCACGCGCCGGCGTCGCTTGCCGCCGCCTTGTTCTCCCCGCGCCGCCGCCGCCGCAGCAGCAGCAGCACACCGGCGTCGCCGCCAACCTCAGCTGGGCGAATAACGGAGGCATGATGATGGCCCTCGACGACATGTTCCTCCCGGAGCTGCTCGCCGCCGGCGATTTCCCCTCCGGTGACCACCTCTTCGGCGCCGGGTTCGGGCCGCTGCTGCTGCAGGACCACCACCGGGCGTCGTCGTCGTCGCTGCAGGCGGAGCTCTCGGCGTGCTACTTCCCCAACGCGCAGGCCGAGATGTGGGCCGACGCCGTCAAGCCGCCGGCCGGCCTGTGCCACAGCTTGACATAGTACACACTAACGCCGCGAGCGCATGCATGCCTGCTGCACAGGATCCATGGCTAATCCTCCCCCGCCTCGTTCTTGCTTCCCCTTCCCTCCCCCTCGCTCCATGAAATTATTATTACATGTACATTATCTCCTCGTGCCATGTCACAGCGGAATTAGAGATGTGGATTGCCAATTCGCCGTTGCCAGCTCCTCTCCGCCCTACCAAACAGTCAGTTATACTGTTGAAAGCTTTATATTCTCTTCCATTTTTTTTCGAGAACATGCCTGACCACGTATTGCATTAAGTAGAAGAAGTATTGCATTAAGTAGAAGAAGAGAATACAACCAAGTGATCCTTTCTAAAGAAAGAATCACCTTACCACGACTGAACACAGAAGCACCTAAGACAAAATAACAACAACTCAACAGTGGATTTGTTCCCTTCGATTCTCCAGTGGATTTGTTCCTTGATGTGATAATGATATGGTAGGGGCGGCTAGCTAGCTCGTTTCTGGGCGCTACTGGTAGGGCTACCACTAGCTAGCTAGACAGCTCTGCTTGCCCCCTAAACTAGCTTAGGCCCCGTTCGTTTCCACCCTCTAAAATTTATATATCGTCACATCAAAGAGAATCTTACTATTTAGTAGATCTTTTTATTAATTTAATAACAAAACCTATGTCGCGACCCCTCTAATTTGCGAGACGAATCTAATGATCTTAATTAATCTATGTTTAGCTACAGTGATGCTACGAGTAAACATCTTCTAATAATACCATAATTACCCTCGTTGGATTCGTCTCGTGAATTAGATAGGGAGTCTGCAATTAGTTTCGAGATTAGACTTTATTTAAGTACTCCAAAATGATAAAATTCTCTTTGATTTGACCTCTCTAAAAATTATATAGCTGGAAACGAACAGGCCCTTAAACACGAAGTCGCACCACCAGTTCTGCAAGCAACAAAAGTCGCATCGAGTCTAAGCGCCCCATTAATTTACGTAGAATAGCACTACTCCTAGTAGTAGCCGTGACTTGTCAGTTCCGAGACTGTCAAATCACGATTTGGTCTGTAGCGTGAGGACGGACGAGGAGGCGAACGACGAGAAGCTACTAGTAGCACCACCACCACCACCACCGTGCATGCGGCGCTTCTTCCTCGTGATGACCGTGCCGACGCCGACGGCCGGCGGCGAGGAGCTAGTCGATATCCGGCCGGGGTCGGTTGGTGCGGCGCGCTAGCACAGGCGTCAGCGGCCCGGTCGGTCGCGTGGACCAGCTCTCTGCGCGCATGAGGCTCGCGTGCATGCACGGCGGGCCACAGCGACCCGGTCGCGGCTCGAATCAGCGCCGTTCAAGAGCGCAATCGCCGCCACGCCCCCGTAGTAGAACATAGAGGGAAGCGTGTGGACGCAAGCGAGATTCACGAGGCACTGATCGCCGATGATTGGATTCTCTTGTGCGTGCACCAAACCACGTTGCCAATTAGATTAGTGGTACTTTCGTGTGGTCTTAACCGCTAGTTTTTCTCATGTTCTTGTCCCTAGCTCCTCCTAGAGCACATGGGCCTTGGGGCTAGCGCCGGATAAACTAGCCGCATTTAGGCATATGGCTCTGTTCGTTTCCTGTCCTCTAAAATTTAAGCATCGTCACATCGAAGAGAATCTTACTATTTATGAATATTTCGATCAATTTAATGACAAAACCCTATTGACAGATTGATGCTAATTTTCGAGATGAATCTAATGAGCTTAATTAATTTAGATTTTGTTAAAGTGATGCTACAATGAACCGTCTTCTAATCATGACTTAATTAACCTCATTAGATTCGTCTCGTAAATTAGTCTAGGGGCCTGTAATTTATTTTATAATTAAACTTTATTTACTACTTCTAAATAGTAAGATTCTTTTTGATGTGACAGATCTAAATTTTAGACCCCAAGAAACGAATACACCCTGTGTCCCGTTTTGTTTATCCGAGGGATGTTTTGACACTTGTGCGAGCTAGCTATAGACTCTACTTGACTGCACTGCAAGAGAGAGAAAGCTAGTGATGATGATGAGGGGCGAGCTTTGCTTAATTGATAACCATTAGCTAGTTCCAAGAAGCTTCCTTCATCACGCACACATGCGACGATTACCGGAATGAACTCGACGGCCTCTCATTTTTTCTTACGCCATGGATTGCAGGAAACCAGACACAAGTTTCACGCTAATAATACAAATTAAAACAGCAACGACATGCCAAACGCTAATCTCTCGAAGGTGTATATAAACAATCATGCCATCCGTGGCGGCGATCGATCGACACACCAATCATCGCGCCAATAAAATACCGCCCCTACGTTATCTGCACTACATACGCCCCGGCCGCATCGGGACTCGGAAACAATCAGGCCAGACGATACGCATGGGCGGGGGAATTTTCTTTTGTTTCGGGTTTTTGGATGGATTCTGCAGCGTGCGCGTCCGTAGCGTCAAAGGCGGGGGCGTCACCGGTCGGTCAGCGTGTCAGGTGTCTGCTGACACCGCTGGCTACGGGCTGAAGGGAAGGTTCGAACGATCTATAGCTGCTTGCCTTGCCCGGTCTCCACCGAGTGACGCACGCACCAGTGGCCATGCTCTGCCGCGCCCATGGTTATTACAACCATCTCGTCAGTCACACCACGCACGCACGCACGGTCCAGGCCTCTCTCTCTCTCTCTCTCTCTCTCTCTCTCTCTCTCTCTCTCTCTCTCTCTGATCGGATCGATCCATGGGTGTGGAATGCATTGGCACTCGGCAGCGTCACGTCGCACGTCACGGGCGCAACCGATATGGGGCCAGATTTATCGAAGCACGGGCGACGATGCTGCGAGGAGATTACCACCAGTAGTGGATGATCCTTATCCGATTCTAGTTGTAGTCTGGGTTAAACAAAAGTCTTAAAGCGTTCGCTTTTGATTTTGGCATCGTCCGGCTCCTGAGTGGTTGTTTAATATCGCTGAGCCAGGGCGATTATAAACAACTGAAGGTCGGTGCCGTAGCTAATGCACGTTAATTAGGGTAGGGGGTCGGAAATGGCAAGAGAGGATGCGTAGTATGTACAGTGTGTAAGCCTTTTTGCCGTACTTGTAGAAACCGTGGGCTCTTGGTTGTCAAAGCTGCCTGCCGGGAAGCTAGTTAAACCAGGAGCGCCTAACTTTGTGGGAAACTTGTGCCATTCTTTACCTGGGCTAGCTCTTGTTTACAAGACGTGTCGTTCGTGAATAGTATGGCGTGAACATTGCAAACATTGACTGATAAAGGACTGTATGGAAGTTATAGTTTTATGCTACCCGTAACATGGTCAAAGGTTGGTAGAGTAAACTAATTAGCCATCTCTAGGTAAAACGGAAATATCACGGTCACGGTCTCCTGCTTTATGCGAAGCATAAAGGAGACAACTGCATCCGTCACCATGATTCACTCACTCTAGAAGAAATGGTAATAACAACTTGATAATAACCGTACCAGCTGCTTTATTTCCGGAGTTAAAGGTTCATGCAGTACTTCAGATCAGCGTTGTTTTCTGTCAGCTGAGTCCTTCATTAGCTTTCAGTCTTTTTCCTAGGCTGTTACCGCTGGCTGGCGCTGATCCTAATATCATCTCCACACGCAACGGGAACTGAAGCAGCGCCCAATGGCCGTGGGGAACCGGGGTGCACACTGCAGCACGTGTGTCGCTGCACGGCTGCGAGCTGCGTTCATGCCGGCGGTTTGAAGCAAAGTGCGTGCATGAGCTAACCATGGTGGTGGGTGCCCCCAGATGTGCAGATCAGCAAGTGTCTGCACCGTCTCTTTCGCTACCAACCTAAAAAGGATAAAAGGCTACGCAGCTTAGCTGCAGCCCCGAGTGTTACGAAGCTGTCAGAAAAGGACACGCACTTTCCCTCAAAACGCATGGGCGGACCCAGCGCGCACAGAAACAGCTTCAGATCTCCCAGCGAAGAATTGGTTCGGGCCCTTTTTTAATCTTTTGACAGGAAAAAAATGCTGCAATCCGTACTTGAAAACGCATGTAAAGTAGCCAAGAAACAACACCTGGCAACTTAGGGTCCGTTTGGGGACCCTAGATTTTTAGAATCGGTAAGATAGAAGCTGTGGGGCATCCAAACGTAGGTTATTTTGTGGCAGCTTTTGTAATCCATAGCCATAGATTATCAAAATCTTAGTAGCCGGTGGGGGTGTGCTTCCATCAGCTATTGGATGACCAAAGTAATATTTTACCCACAACAGAGTGGGACCGGCCAAACAGTACCCTTGTAGCTGGAATCCAAACGGCACCTTCTAGATTCTAAGCAAAAGCTAGATTTTAATATTCATCCCACAATCCAGATTTTGGTTAGCGCTTCCGGCTTCCAAACGGGACCTTAATTCATTCACATGTCGCAGCGAAATCTGAAGCTTCTCGGAGAACGTATGCCTACACGGGTGTTTCGTTGCGAAACAGGTGAACCGGTTCAATCCGGGGCGTAATCTTTTGACGAACAATGCTGCTTCCCGTACTTGAAATCTGGAGCTACCAGGAAAGCTCGAGTGAATCAGATCACAAGCTCGGACAACGCTCTGACTTGGGACTGAAACAAACCAAATTTGTTCGTCGCGCCATCTGAACAGGGAAGGTCAGAAAAGTGGTGGTGGCCTGCTGGAGTACGCACGATCGTCACCCCTTCCGCTGCGGCGTCCCTCTCAGAGCTCTCGGGCGTCAACTCCCCCGCCGAGCGAAAGAAATAATCCCCGGCGCCGCTTCCGCCTGTCGTCTAGCACGCCTTGAATATTCCCGGCCGCTTTGGAGGCATCTGACGAGTGCGAGAGGGAGTCTCTTTATCCTGAGCGAAAACTACCGGCCAAGCGAGGCTCGACAACGTCGCCGTCAGGCTCTTGTTCTTCTTACCGGGACTCACTCATCTGTGCGTACTAGGTAATGATCTGTTTCGGCTTGGACGTACTCTTTTCTTCTTACCCCTACGCGAGACCCTATATGATATGAACTGTTCCGGCCGCAAGAGAGCTGCAGACAGGGAGAAAGCGGAAGTGATCTGTTTCCGATCAGCTGCGATCTCGCTCGCTCTAGCGTTTGGCGGTTAGTTTCTCGGCGGCTGCCATGTTGTGTGCAGATTCTGGCTGGGGTTTGCTTTGATGATCGACCTCACCTAACATATAGGGTCGCATGGCAGGGTCAACGTTTCTGCTCGCACATCAATCTTGAGCCATGACTGGGACGGCATGGCCTCGCTCAGATGCAACCTACCTGACACAGTGTCAGCGATTCGTCTTTCTTTCCCTCTGTTGTAAAATCATCAAGTACTGGTACTTGCTGCGCGCGCGTGCGTGCACTCGTGTGACCTGATCTGATATTCCTGATTCTGCAGGGCAAAGGACACGCGCATCGGCCAATCGGGCAGTAAATCCCTTGCATTTCCGCCACCCAAAATCTGATCGGGCAAAAAGCTTAAATTAAAGCTGCTTTACTAGCCTCCAGCAAGCACGGTCAAAATCTTGGCTCAACAGGAAGGAGCAAGAAAAGGCCACGAGTACGTACGGTACGGAGTAGCCGGCTCTTGCTCTTCACCAACCGTACACACTCCGAGCGCCCTTTTTGTACTATAGTAGGAGGAGGAGTACACGGCGACATGGATGTACTTATCTACGACCGGTCGACGCTGCTCCTCCGTCTCCATCGTCACCTCGCCATGTCACGTCGTGCAGCCTGGATGGACCGATCGAACCGGCCGCGACTGCTCATTCATCGCTCACTACTCGCAGTAGTCGGAAAGGTGAAAACGATAAAAGCTTCTTTAGCATGGCAGCGTGGAGCGGGAAAGGAAAGGGCCTCCATGATTGTCAGGGAGGGGTCGATGAAACGAAACGAAATGATCGGAGAAATGGATGCAGGGGCCACGAGTCGCGACATTTGCTAGTGTCTGCGGGCCGGTGAGAGAGACCCCTCCTCCAGTCCGGCCGTGTCACCTTTGCATGCTCTCAGCCTCAGCTCTCTTCAATTCAATGTTTCTGCGTGTGTATCTGCAGGCTTTTGCTTAAATGGAAAAATCAAAAGGGTGCTGGGCTAAAGCGAAGGATTGACGATTCCGTCGATGCGATCATGGCGTCCCCCGACGGAATATCTCGCTCACCAGCTGAAGAAGAAGAAGGTTCAGTGCATTACCGGAACAGGAAGAGGCGTTTTGAGGAAGGTCGTTGAGGCCCCCATGCTCTTTCCCTATCGTGTCAACTTTGCTTTCCCTAGCTATATCAGAGATTCAGAATTGACGATGGAAGAGAATAGTGCTAGCTTATCTTCACTACGCCCCAAATACTGGAGTTTAGTAGATGACCTGAACAACGTTTTGTTATGTTTTGTACGGCCTTGTTGACTCTGCAGGACGGTCCTCGAAGTATTTGCAAAAAAAAAAAAAAAGAGGGGGCTATTGGCTCCAACCTAGTCCTAGCCACTAGGAAATTCATGTGTGTGTTACTTTGTTGCATCGCAGTATCGTCCGCACGTCAGCAGCCGATCTTCTCGAAAGGAGAATGGCCGACTTTGTTTGAATTCTTAGCACCGAGTCAATGGTAACCCTTTGCCGTGACATATAGCGCATATCATATATACAACGTTATACTGTCGAAAGACCAAAGGATGTATAAACACCAGCTATATATTCTACTTGTACAAGAAGGTTATGCCTTCACACTTAGGTTCATGCATGACATTTGATTACGTTAAACGTGGGTGTAAACATATAGACCATGGAAACCGATGTGAGCTATAGCTAGTAGTGTATCATTTAGCTTTCCGGCTGGATGGGCATTGTTAATGTGGTACATGCTTTGAAAAATGCAGACAAACATAGAAACGAAGGGTGACCTACACACATCTCCAATTGGAGAAGCCTCGTTGTCTTGACTTTTTCAACCCTTTTTTTTTTTAAAAAAAACTAACACTTGACAAGTTGGACACGGTGACTGCTTTGTAGTCTCAACAGTAATTTTTTTTGCAGTTATAAAAAAAGTAGTCTTGTCCCTGTGACCGTTGACCTAGCTTTGAGACTGTTAAGAGCCTGTCAAGTCTGCTATGTGAGTTGGAAAAGTTTTGAAGTCCATTTCGCGAACCAAGCCAAAGCCATCGTTGTCAAGGGTCACTTTGCCTGGAGCAGCCACTTTACTTTATACATGTGCTAATTTATTCTTCTCGTTATAGAAGTGATTAAATACGGCAGTCGCGTGATGTGGCTGTACGCGTATAGGAAAGGAACAAGAATATATGTCATCAGTCGCATGCACAACGAGGTCCTCGTGCTGTCGGAAGAAACCATCATGATTCTGCACAATCTTTTTCAGAAAGATCTACAACACTAGGACAACACAAACCAATAAAATGATGCAAGTACATGGAAACGGTGATAGTTGCAGTGCAAAAATTAGGTGTATTTATATATGAAGAGATTTTTCAGCTCCAGCTGCTCTGTTTCTGTACAAAACGCCCTGAAAGCAGTGATCAGTGGGACTGGTGAGTAGGTAAACCCTTGAAACTCAATTTTGGTGGCTCGTGAGGTTATCCCTAACACATTTTGCATACAGGGTTAGATGAGAAATGGGTCAGATTGGACCTGGCCCGACCCAGTTGCGCCCCTACTCCTGCCCATCGCTGCTGACCTCCATCTTACGGGTCTGGGCTCTGAACATGGTAGCAACATCAGTTGCCGTGCTGCAATCCTCTGGATCCCGATCAGGAACCGAGCGGATGTACCTTGGCATCCTCACTGAGATGCCGCGAGATGGATGGACAAAGCCAATGGCCGCATGGTGAACAGGAGATAACGTGAGGTCTGCAAGACAACAGCAAGACAAGCATTCAACTCGTGGTTGATATATTGCTCAATGGCAAGTGTATACTATATGTGGTTAGAAGCATAGCTAGTGACAATTGATCCAGAATAGATCTGGGAATGTGATAGCTTCCCATGCAAAAGAGTTTCCAAGATAAAATGGTACCTGCGCCTCGGATTTCCCAGACTTGTTCTGCAGTAAACCATAACTCTGGTTGTTCATCTGTTTTGTAGTAAACAGGTTTCTTGGGCAGTATCCTTTCGCCAGAATAAAATTCCTTCATCTATAGATTAGCATCCCAAAATCACAAGACTTGTTGAAGGATGTGTTTCCACAAATACACAGATCATGCTAATAATGAGTTGAGTTTATAAACTTCAAAATGGTAAACCACTGGATACCACAAAGACAATATCTCCTTTCAGGGTTCAGTTACCATCAAAATAGTCATCTCTATTTAAATAAACAAGTAAAAGAAGCAACATATTTGCTATCATAGCAATGGGAATCGCGTGTAAAGAACATGCATATACTAATTTCACCATTCCTCACCACTGACCCTGAAATCTAACCTCCTTTTAAAACTATTCATTAATGACTGGTATGTACATAATAAACTTATGCCCTAAACAAAAGGCTAGGATGGACCAGCATGTTGACTACATGTTCATAGAGGGAATGTAGTATGAAGATCAATTTTTGTGATAAACAATGAAACGATGATTGTTCCTTACCTCTTTATAGAATTCATCAGTGAAACCAGACATAACACGGCAGACACTCTGAAACTCTTCTGTTTCAGGGTTATAGCATGCCATAAGAAAAGGGCTGTACCTGTAAAGAAGAATTTGCAGAAACAAGGTAAGGATTGCTCAGGAGAACAATAAAAGCAATTGACAGGGACTACACGTACCATCCAGCTTTCCGACCGTTTCCATACCATGCACCAATTGGAACTAAGTCAAGGCTGTCACCTAAGCCTTCAACATAGTCACGCTTGACCTGCGAAAAATGTTCAGGGCATATGCTTCAGCAAACATAAAAACAGTGGACCATTCTGCACAAGATAACACTACCTTTAACCATGAATCACAGCGCTTGGAAGCAGAATATCCGGAATCAACATCCAAAGTCTTCAGCATTATACCCTCACAAGAAGACTGACACGCCTTTTCAAAAAAGGTTTTCATTCTATCCAAAGTGTTGGAATTATCTTCAGAAGCTTCGTCAGCTTCTATCTACATGGTAGAAATTGATTAGTTCATGCGTAGGTGAAACAAACCAAACCAAAGAATGAAGCTTGTGCAAAAGATGCTCAAATTCATGGCAATTTTCAACCGCAAGGTTGCAATTTGGCCAAGAGTAATTCCATATAATTGAAATTTCAGGCTGAGCACACAGTCCTCTTATAATATCTCGCTGTCAAACAAAATGTTAAATTCATGCTGAGCCATTACCCTAGCAGCCATATGACTCAAAACAATGTACTGGCCAATGTACACTGGCATTTTGGTTTCACATAGATTCCAATTCATCAATACAGCACTTCTGAAGTATATTTCAGGCCTACCAGCTTAGAATTGGCTATAGAGATGCTCAAATGGTGGCCAAAACCTAAACTAAGAAACAGGAAGGGTCAGGCATCTAAGCATGTTATGCCTGTCAAATGATCTAAAGGAAAGGAAAAGGCAAAGTAAGAATAAGATA
The DNA here is from genome assembly GCA_031894775.1 of Chloris gayana. Classification (NCBI taxonomy): domain Eukaryota; kingdom Viridiplantae; phylum Streptophyta; class Magnoliopsida; order Poales; family Poaceae; genus Chloris; species Chloris gayana. Next base: position 28,457 of record JAUNZO010002728.1, read on the forward strand.
GAGAAGTGTACAAGATAATCCCATAAAATTAAAGCACAATGGTGCTGCTTCATAATAGTAATGCATGAATGAGAAGGAAAGTGCTTCGTTTAGAGACATAACTTACAGTTATCTGCTGAGCTAACTCAAAATAACCTGGTTTCTCCTGAAACAAGTCATGGATATCTGAAAGGAAGAAAAAACACAGGAAGAAATTTTTCATGGCATTCATTGCGACATTTACAAACAAAGTCATAAATTCTTTTACAAATTTGCAAGTATTTCTAGAAGATATTAAATCATACACTTTCTTCTTTGCCGAAGAGGGCAATCCAATAGCCTGCAAAAATGAAAAAGTAAAACACATGTTAGTAACACAAAGAATATGTAGACCAAGCCAGTAATATAAGGAATTATATGGTGGTGTATCAATTGCAATCAAATCTTATCCAGCTTGGAGACCAAATTTACACAAGGAATTCCAAAAGAAAGCTGATGATGTAATCTTTGTTGTAGCACCCTTCAAATTTCAATCTCAAACTCAATTGTGTTTGAAACTTTGAATACAGAAAAATGGAGAGTTTGCTATAAGTAGTAACAGTTGTCCCTCCCTCCTTTCGGTTTATCAATTGTCAGGTGTTTCCCATTTTTGCTACTGTTAATACAAAATGAATCTAAATTAGGACATTAGTACACAAGAGAGCAGTATCTGGAATTGTTTGTTCAGCATCGTTCAAATGATTAGGCGACCAGCGAAAAGTGATGTATGAAATTTCAATGATTATAACTCAGTTGCTCAACCAGTGGTAACATGAGCAATAAACTAAGATGAGCTGGACCTTAATTTGCATCATTCAAAGCACATGACCATGACCTTGGCAGTTGAAATGGGAGTGCAGTCAAACAAAAGCTGCTAATAACAAACTGAACATGAGCCTGTGAGTAATGCAACTGAGCAGTGAAGACACTCTACTTGTAATATTTTTTTTAAGAAAAACTCAGGCATGAAAGACTACATCCACAAAATATAGCATTATAGTCTGTGAGTGCAAAAGAAATTGCTCACAAAAAGTTCTTATAAATAAGTCCTTTCTAGAATATACATGCACAAATACAAGAATGCAAATTGCTCAGTAATGCTACCTCTGCCCTTTGCAGAACATCATGTCAAAAACAAATACGCAGATGTCAACCTGCACGATAACAAGATGCCGTTGTGGTAAGTATATTATCAGCTTCGTAACAAGATGCCATTGCAGATAAAAGTACAGACTTAGCCTTCTCAGGTAACACACACTGCCATTCTAATATGTCATAGGTACTCCCGTTAGTAGGTATATTTCGTTTGAACATGGAAAATTGTACAACTTAACTGCATATATCATATATGTACCATTCAAATGTACAAGAACTAGTATAACTGTGGGAATTACTGCAGAAGTGCTTGCAACACATTATTTCTAGTGAAATAAACTTAACAACTGGATCAAACTGCGGAGGAGCTATATGATCCGTTCAGTTAAAGACTTAAAGTTGTCAATTACGAACAATTAATTAAAGAAATTGACACCAAAGCCTGACTATGTTCTAAAACTGCACTGATACTAGCCAGGTAAAAGTACAATGCAAAAACAATGATATTTCAAAGTGGTAATGACACTTAGTGATCCATGTCACCAATCATCACCTTTATGTTCTCAATTGCAACTGATGACTGCTTGTTCCCTCTTTCTCTTGTAGATAGCTCTTGGAATGATATCAGCTTATTTTCTTTCTTCCTGTCGATTCCCACAACCTTGTTTTGCACAGAAATATAACAAAAATAGCTTCAAGGTAACATGCAACAATTGTGAAAGAAAATGGTTATTCCTTGCTAATTAAACTTACCTCAGCATCGAGTATAAAACTGGGCACTTCAGGGTTGCACAGCTCTTTAATCATGTTCACTAGATCAGGAAATCTGGCCGTAGATTCTTTCATTTGCCTCGAAAATATTCGGACAGATCCATCAGTTAATTTGTGAATCTGGGCACGCTGACCATCATATCTGGAAATATAAGCTAGAACTCATGAAATATGACGAGATTACCAGAGTTAGTAATTAAGGATTCTTAAAATGCATTTATGTAAAAAACAACAACATAATTTTACATAGCTCTGTTTCATACAAAAATAAAATCTTGTAAGAGCAATGCACATACTTGTACTCACAAGTAAATGCTCTACCATGAAACAATTTCAGTGATTGAGTCAGCCCATTAGTAATTCTGCAGAAGGAAATGATATGACAAAAAAAATTAACAATAATTTAATTAGAGTGAAAAAGTATCATGATCAAAACATGTGCATACCTTGCAAGCATAGGTGGAATAGGTGTGCCGGGGATCATTGCCAAGGATGAAGCCGAAAATGCAGGACCTTCTCTCAGAAGAGAAGGGATGAGCAAATCCTGATAAATATTTACAGCACAGGTAAACTACTCTGTCGAAGCAAGAACTATTCTGCCTCAATTGAGTTAATCTTACAATCAATAGCTAGGAAGAGATACAAATATGTTGAGAAATCGATGCTTCCTAGGCTGACACCGACTTCATAGAAATGGTACCAAACTGGTGTGATACCACTTCTTCTGTGAACCCAACCCAACCTTCTAACTATATCGAGGAGACCTTCATCTTACTCTACTAACTTGGGAGACCAACTCTCTACGAAAGAGCTTAGTCTTTATTCATAACATACACTTGACACGAGACACAACATTCTTCGTGGCTACACACCACTACTATCAATCTAGGACTATCACCATAACACTCCTAGACTCTAAGACACATCATGGCAACCTTTGCCATGCCTACATGTGGTGGCTTCTATGGCTCCATGACATGGTGCCTTGGAAGGGTAGAGGGCACCCCTATTTATAGTTACACATGGTCACTAGGATGTTGCCATGTGACAACATTCTACACTCTTCTAACTAAAATATCTAGCTCTAGAATATTCTCATCCTTATCCTAATATCTAGATATTTTTTACCCTACATAAATATCTAGTTTCTAGACTATTCTTAACTTTGCCATGAAGAAATAGTTCTAGACTCTTCCATGGCAAATATCTTCTCTCTTGTGCTTTCCCAAATATTCTAGAATATTCCAAGTATGTATTGCCATAACTCAACACTCCCTCTCAATGCATACTTGCTTTCCCATTGGTTGCCATCTCTTGATTCTCCACTTTGCCAATGTCTCCCAAGTCACCTTCGGTTTCTCCATATCTCTTCTCCATTGTCTTCTTCAACACCAACGTAGCCTTGCCTCCTTCCACACACGCTTTTGCAAGGCTTCGCATTCTCCTTCGCTCCGCACCGGAGGATCTGTTTCGATGCCTATCACAACTTCTCTTGCACTCCGGAAATCTGCCATCTCGATCGACGCCCGGCGTCATCTATGCTTGGTCCCGGACCAGCGTTCTCCACGATCCCGGACCGTGCTTTTTGACAGATTTCTCCTCTAGTGCCACTCGGTACCACACCGAGCAATGTAAGCACCCTGTGCTTACCGACCGCACCGACCAAGGTAAGTGCCCTGCACTTACAACGGACTCCTCCCTCTATAGACAGCCTCAAACTGCCCCTGCATTACACTTGGTCCCGGACCAGGTGTTCTTCACTTCACGAGTCCTAGATCGTGATCTTCGACTAGAGTCTCCAACATAAGTGCCCCGCACTTGCGGGAGACTCGTCCCTCTTTTGGCAGATCCCGGACCGCCCTGCTCCGATACCAATTGTTGGGAAATAGGTGTTCCTAGGCTAACACCGACTTCATAGAAATGGTACCAAACCGGTGTGATACCACTTCTTCCGTGGACCCAAACCCAACCGTCTATCTATACCGAGGAGACCTTCACCTTACTCTACTAACTTGGGAGACCAACTCTCTACAAAATAACTCAACCTTTATTCATAACATACACTTGACACAAGACACAACATTCTTCGTGGCTACACACCACTACTATCAATCTAGGACTCACCATAACACTCCTAGACTCTAAGACACGTCATGGCAACCTTTGCCATGCCTTCACATGTGGTGGCTTCTATGGCTCCATGGCATGGTACCTTGGAGGGTAGAGGGCACCCCTATTTATAGTTACACATGGTCACTAGGATGTTGCCATGTGACAACATTCTACACTCTTCTAACTAAAATATCTAGCTCTAGAATATTCTCATCCTTATCCTAATATCTAGATATTTTTTACCCTACATAAATATCTAGTTTCTAGACTATTCTTAACTTTGCCATGAAGAAATAGTTCTAGACTCTTCCATGGCAAATATCTTCTCTCTTGTGCTTTCCCAAATATTCTAGAATATTCCAAGTATGTATTGCCATAACTCAACAAAATATTAACAACTTTATGATCATAAGTTCTAAGTGCCATCTCCATCGTTTTCTATAGGCAGCTTTGATGGAATTTCTGTACTATGATTTGTACTTCATTCTTGTATACAAGTGTGTGAAAAATAGCAGCTCACAAGGCAGAACCATCTATCAGTCTGTGTTTTATCTTCATCAGTATTATATTGCTGAAATTTCTTTTCCCTTTCTATTCCCTCTGAATTTGTTCCACCCTAATTTTGTGGGATCTTGGGTTTTATCTCTAGCTTACCCCAACTTGCTGAGAGCTAAAAGGCTTTGTTATCATCGTTGAATTCCGTAGCAAGCTGTTTTAGTTGTAAATTGTAAGTGGGGTATGGGTGTGGTTCCCACAATGGGGGCTCTCTTGTACTCAGGCCCTTTTTTCTTCTCTATCTAATACAAACATATGCAGCTCACCTGCGTATTCGAGAAAATAAATTGTACTTTACTTTTATATTGTGTATAGAAGACTATTGGTAGACAAAAGCTTAGAAGTTCTGTTTTGACAAATCCACAAGAATTCATTCACGAAAACACTAGTTTTGTTGAAATATAAACATTAGATGTTTAACAAATAACTAAGAAATCTTGTACAATAATAGTACTTATGAAATAGGTTCAATTACTCACAAGATTAGGAATAACATTGTATGCCTCAGCAACTTCAGTTGAAAGATTCTGCTCAGAAAGATATAGTTTTGATTAGAACAATGTGCGGGAATCAAATTATTGCTATCATGTGGTAAATACAAATCCAGTAACATAGGCAATGGAGACACCATGTTTTCTCTTGAGGTAAACATAGTCTCACAAAAGCAGAAGCAAGAAAACAGACACCAAAAATACTCAAACATATGGATCTATATTAGTTAGGCACACGACCAGCATTTAGTTTGGACAAAAGAATGGAGGATTTGACACATGAGAAATGCCCAAGATGAATAAAGGCATAAGCTACACAGCGTGTGGTTTATAAGTGGTTTCTAACAAAAAGCTTAAGACCCCATCCGTGCTGTTTGAGACACTTTTATTTATCTCATGGGTTCATGAGCTTATGAACAAACCTACCAATACATAATCCACATATAGAAAGAACAGTGTTCAGACAAAACCTGTAGTTGTGATTTTATGCCTTCCAATGATACCGCATGATCTGCCGTGCAATTTTTATCAAGAACAACAGCATGTGCAAGTGCAGGTAAAAGTGTCTTCATCATAGCCCCTATGCGCAGGTTACGAACCTGTTGATCAAGCATAGCAGCACGTAAAAAACACGAGTTTGAGGCGTTAGGAGCTGACAAAAGATAAAACACAACATGTAACATTTATTCTACACTGATCCCGAGTAGGGATTGACTGAAGAAAGAGTTAAAACTTAATTGAATAGATATAAAAGCATGTAACACTAATGACAGATGACAAACTGTATACAACCTCCAAGTTCCACTGTTTCTGAATTTCTGAACATGGATCAGACTTTCTGAATTTTGTCACCAGAAGGCAGCTATCTAATAAAGCAATACTTCAAAACTTAATTTATTTAACACGAGTTTGAGGCGTTAGGAGCTTTAAAAAGATTAAAGGCAACATGAAATATTTATTCTACACTGATCCTGAGTAGGGATTGACTGAAGAAAGAGTTACAACTTAATTGAATAGATATAGAGTTCACTTCAAAAAAAAAAAATAGATATAGAGGCATGTCACACTAATGACAGACATAACAAACTGTATATGACCTCCAAGTTCCACTGTTTCTGAATTTCTGAACATGGATCACTGGATCAGACCTTTTGAATTTTGTCAACGGAAGGCAGCTGTCTAATAAATCAATACTTCAAAACTTTATTTATTATTTTTTAGGATCCCAAATTTCAAAATTAAGAAGGATAATATAAGAACTTTAGGTCCAAACCACAAATACTAAGTACAAACTGAAGTGATTTCATACATCATAACCTCTTTGCAAACTATAAAAAGAAAGGACGAGTTAATCACCAGTGTTCTAACAAGAAATTTCATTTCCATTTCTCTGCAGGATCGCATAAGATGCAAGACAAGAATTTTTCTCCTTCCAGCACTCCCACTACCTGATATTGCACTAACAAGAAAAACAAAAGAATCATGATATAAAAGAGAAGGTAATCCTCTATTGAACATTCTGTAGCAATAAATGATATCGTGAAACACACAACTCTCATGACTTTGGCACAGTAATGCAATTTTATTGCACATAAAAACAAAGTATACCCTATGCTGTAGACAAAATTTCTTATTTGTCATGTCATGCAACGCACAACTCTTACTATATGACGTCTCAAAAAAAAAACCTTACTATATGATATAAACACAAAACGCAATCACTGGAGTGACCTGTTTTTGTCATGTCAGTCTCTTAGTACATCATGTTAAATGGCAGGTGGTGTCATCATCAGATATTGTATTTTAAAATATGATGGAAATGATAGTTAGCAATTATCACAGAAAAAGTTTATTCAGGTCCAAGGCACCTGAGATTGAAAATTAGCCATTACATAAATCATTTGGTAATTAACTGTGATCCTATCTGTGGCAGGATTTGAAGGGATTATATACCAGGCTGCACACGCATTATTCTACACTCTACAGTGTATGTAATACCTTAGCTTTCGGAGTGTGGAATATACATCTTTAATCAATAGTGGACGGGGAGGGGCAAGTAATTTTTGATTCTGACGGCATTCTTGGGCAACAGTACCTACACATTATACTATAAATATGAACTTTAACATAAAGAATTGGCAGAAGCTACACACAGCAGCTGAAACTGACTCATAAGTCAGCCAAATGCATTCATGAATCCTTGCAAAGACACAACCATGACTGACCATGTCATAGGTTTCTTCATCCATACTAGCAATATGAAACAAGTTAGTACTTACCAAGATCACCATAAGTTCTGTACATCTCATGTATTTTAGATCTGCTGGTTCCTAATGATTCCTCCAGAGCAGTTACAACTAGACTCCCACCAATGTTTAGTTCCTAGCTTCATTAGCAAACATAATAAGATTAATGTGTTCAGATGCCATATGATAAGGCATAAAAATGTCATCTTATATCTAAAATAAAGATGACAAGCAAGCAAAGGTGGAAGAGCGAAGTTCAATATTTAGAAAGTGTTACAAATTATAGGAAAGTAACTTCAGATCTGACATTTTAGTTTACAGAAAACAGGGTTCAAAAAGGGGAACATTAGGACCAGAATATAACATCTAACATGGCATTCTCACAGGAATTTGAGAAACTTCAGTCAATGAGAAGCGACATTCTTTACTGCTGGTCAGATTCCAAAAGGGGCAATAAAAATAAGTGACCAAAACTAAATAGGAGGAAGAATGAAGTTTGGGGCTCCTCTGCTTACCATATTTTCATGGTCAGGAGAGATTTTGTTAGTACATAGATAAACAGCAGGTAGCACATCATCAGGTGATAGCGCAAGCAAACTGCATCACGACAGAAGGTAAAGACGTCAACCTTTTTACCCAGGCAATGAAACATCAGGTATAGAGGTCAACTAAAAAGGTAAATATTTAGAAACCTCCTGAGCATGTTGCAAAGTATTGCAGTAGTTTTAATCTTTCCTTTTTCTCTTTCAACCAGATCAAAAGCACGAGCCAGGTGCAAGTATGGTGCAGGCTGTCCTGCTGTCCAGCAAGCTGCAGAAGAGCATATATGTGGCATGACACGCAAACAAAAAAAAAAGGATGCTAAAAACTATCGTGGTAGAAACTAACCATGCTCAATAGGTCGATACTCTTCAATCGGTAACAATATATTGACAGAATCAGCTTGCACTAAAGTCTGTACATACAAGCTTGGCATCTTTCGAGTAGCTTGAGAGGGGTCTGTGTTACTACTTGTATCTATCATTTCATTGTGCACAACATTTGTGTCAACGTTAATTACATTGCCATTTTCACTTGTATTGTAAAATATATCAACTGCTACAGTCACATCTCCTTTTGACTTCTCAAGCAAAGAAACTGCATATTCTCTGGACATGCCACCATTTACAATCTGAAGAAGCTGATCCACATTCTGATCACATGCTTTCACAGTATCACTTAACTTATTGTCATTTCCCCCTTTGTTTTTGTGTGCTTCCACAGTTACTTTATTGGCTATATCACTATCAGAAGCAGCTGCCGTAGCTCTGATGAAAAAGTTTGTGATTGTGGACTGCTTACGCCCACCTGATTCTGTTGATGAAGCTATCCGCCCTTTCTTCTTCGGCTTGTTTGAAGTGCTGGACCCCTTTTTCCTTCCTTTCTTGGAGTTATTTGGGCTCATTGTTGTAGGAGTCAAATTTACCAGTTTTGTAGTGTGTTCCACAGGCTTTTGTGAAAATAAAGGGCCTTCTAGCTGACTATTTGTGTCAGCAGAAGCCAAATGATCAGAAGAGTTCGGTGAGTGGGAAGTTTCACAGCAAGAAACATTAGCTTCTTCAAAGAAATCTCTTTCTCGCTCAAAAAAATCTGATGCTGCTTTAACAACATCACCATCTGAGGTCATTAGCAGGTCCATGATCTGTTCTTGGCTGACCCATGAGGGTAGGAAATCCGATAGTTCTTTTTTCATTTCTTCTGTAATCTTCTCTCTCAAACTATCTAATAATTCAGAAGATGAGCTGGCTAATGGCAACAAAGCAGCATCCACAACATCGTGCTGCATCGAGCATTTAGCAGCCTCATCTTCATATATATGAGTAGAGTCTGCTGACCTTCGATGGAATGCCATCAAAAACTCATGCTTATTTGCTGTCTCGTCAACCAACCCAGCAAAATGCTTCTGCAGAGTAATGGCATCCTTACCATCTAGCTTTCCACTGTTCACTCCTACAGTTGGGATAACCCGTTTAGGGTGCAAGAACTTAACATAGTCCCGCAACTCGGCATAGCTTGAATGCTCGCTATAAGGAACAAGATGGATCTCAAGTGAATCTTTCACCCTCACAGCAAATCCTTCCTTCTTGGTCTCATACATCCACCCAGTTGGTACAAACCCAATAGCCTTGTTGTAGCCTCTCTCCAACATGATCTCCTTCATCTTCACAAAATTCGGCCGAAAATAGGGCCACGTCTCCCCTAAGACATTCCACCCAATGACATGCACATCTGTCGCTGCGGCATCCTTAGTAAAAATTCCCTTATCCTCACCAAATCCCAACACGGTCAAAATATCCATCTTCTTGCCATCTACATGGATCAAACACCCACAACGTTGTGCAACCTCCAGCAAGATCCTCTCCTTGCCCACAACATAGGTCGCGATCAGACACAGCACGCGCTCCCCAGCCACAGCCCTCTTCTGCTTCACGCGCTTGATTGCATCCACTACATAATCCACAGATTCCTCTTGGGGAGGAAATGTGAACTTGGGGTTGCAGTAAGTGGTGTCCAGAAACACAGCATCAGCACGGACGAACTCCAGCAAATTAGGGTCACGAGTCATAGACTCCGTGTAACGGAAGTCGCCGGTGTGGATATACCGCTCGGCGTTTGGTCCGGGGAGGCGAAGAGGAACTGGACGGCGCCAGGGCAGTGGTTAGCATCGACGGCTATGACGCTCCACCCATCGACGGTGACACGGACGCCGACCTCGAGGGCAACGACGAGCTCCGGCGGGACGGAGAGCACGGAGGCCAGGAGGCGAGCGGTGGGCGCGGAGCAGAAGATGAGACCGCGACGCCAGGACGGTCCGAGGCCAGCGTAGTGGTCGGAGTGGAAGTGAGAGAGGAAGTAGGCGACGGAGAAATCGCCGGCGTGACGGAAGGCATCGACGAGGAAGCGTGAGCCCGGGATGAGAGCGGTGCCTGGGACGGATGCGGGGACGGACGGGAGCGGCGAGGACGCAGCGGTGAGGAGGGGATGGTTGTGGGGGAGGGGAGCGAGGAAAGGGAGGAGCGGAAGAGGTCGGATGTGGTGACAGAGAGCAGTTTGGGGGCATCCAGGGAGGATAGGATGGATGCCATTGGTGGCGACTAAAGGGTTTTAGGGTTTGGACTCCGCGGCGGTGGCGGGAAAGGGCATGACGCAGGTGCCTGGTACGACGATGGCGGTGGCGGTGGCGGCGGCCAGGCGAGGAAGGCGAGGTTGCGGACGGTGGCGGCCGTGTTCTGTACTTCTATGGTGTGGTGTGTTGTGTGTAACTGGAGTTCTCGGTGCTTACTGGGCTGCATTTTATCACAAATTGCAATCTGACTATTGTGGGCTGTTGGGCTAGGCCCTGATGTTTTAGTGTGTAGTTTTTTTTTGAAGCAGTCGTATTTATCTCCTCAAACTATTACGGTATATTGGTTTTGGTGACTCAATTACAAAAGCGGGTAGGATGACTCTCTCAATTTTTAATATCGTTCATTTTTCCTCTCTAGACGGTTTGGATAGTGATATTGGCTGATATGTCATCATACGCCCTCTTATTTCATGATGGTTTTTCTTTTCAATGCTTAGCTTATAAAACATAAAAATTAATTAAAAATATTTTGCAAATATTAAATATGTTAAGGAACTAGTTTTTCATATTTGAAATAAAATTTGAATACAAATTTGACATTTTTTTTATTTGTTCCATAACTTCGTATTATGAGCACGAAAATTCTCGTAATTTTCTAAACTCCGAAATCTACATTTTGAAAGGAAAAAACCATCAAAATAAAAATAAATATGATTTGGCACACTGATAGGTGGGCCCCATGTATCACATAAGCCAGTATCACTATCCAAACCGTCAGGAAAAGGGAGGAAAAGTGAACGGTATTAAAAGTTGAGGAAAGTCATCATGTCCGATTTTACAATTGAGGGACCAAACGTGAACTATCGCAATAGTTGAAGGAGGTAGATAGAACTTCTTCCTTGTTTCTAATAGACGTTTTAGTGTTTAGTTAAAAGGGAAAATTTTGAGTGCAAATGGAATTTGGGTGTGCAAACATACGATTCGATCCGCTTGCTCTCGATCTAAATGTTGGGTTTAGTCCCACATCGGATATTGATGATGGGGGAGCCCAACTAATAAGGTGGAGGGGTCCTCACCTATAAGGCTAGTCTTTTGGGTTGAGGTGACTCAGGACCTTGGTTGGTGGCTCTAGTTAGGCCTATGGTTCGGTAGGTCCAATGTGACTCGGATCGCGGCGAGGGCTCGTGGGTACGACGAGCCGGGCCGCACTCTAACAAGTGGTATCGGAGCCATAGTCGGAAACCTAAAGCAATGTCGGGAACCTCACACGGATATCGGACCGTCGGATTAGATCTCCCGGACCACATGGTTATCGGATCGTCGGAGGGTGTCCACCCGGATGTGAAGGGAGATGGGGCCGCCCGATGTGTGATGGGGGAGATTGTTGGGTTTAGTCACACATCGGATATTGATGATGGGGAGCCCAATTAATAATGTGGAGGGATCCTCACCTATAAGGCTAGTCTTTTGGGTTGAGGTGACCCAGGACCTTGGTTGTGGCTCCAGTTATGCCTATGGTTCGGTAGGCCCAATATGACCTGGGTCGGCGGTAGGGGCTCGTGGGTATAACGAGTCGGGTCGCACTCTAACACTAAAGAACTTTATTCCTTTCACATATTTTCAATTTCAAAATAAAGATAGACAATCGCGGAGGTGTTTCTAAAGCAACAAATGTGAGATTATAGAAGGAACGGATATAATTGTATGTTTGCATCATTGTACTCAAATTTTATTTGCATTAAAAAATTCCCTAGTTGAAAACATATAATATGATGTAGTTCACATTTCCTTCGGTGGAAATTTGAGTTTTTAACACAACGTGGTTATTCGCAATCAATTTGTGTTTCAACTAGCATGGAAGTGCACTCCAACCGTTCCTAAATTATTGTTATCACTAAAGTTTTTCGTTATGTTCATCATTCGTCTTATTCAAAATATTTATTTAAGTATATAACACATTTCAACAATATATATGTTATTCTTTAAATTGCTTTAAAAAATAAAGGGTTAAACATAATGAAAAAAATCAACAACGAAACACTTTAAAAACGGAGTAGTATTCATCAGTTTGAGATGGATGATATTATATGGAGTATATTACACTATTGATTTTTTATTTAGATGCCAATGTGAAAGATGACTTTTCAAAATAGCTTTAAAAAGCAAAAAAAAAAGGTTTATAATGAGCTAGCTAAGACTTCTCTAACTTCAAAGTATAAAGAAATTTACATCAATCAAAATTTTGCTGATTGGCATGGTTAGGGAAATGTTGTGCGTGGGACTCGCTCTTTCGACTTGTCCTTATGACTAGTGTTAATTGCTGATTGTCATGGAGTTTTTCTCGTTGGTTAAAATTGCTCGTAAAGCTGGGTTGGAAGTTCTGGTAGTACGTGTAGGGGTTATTGCCTTCTCTCCTTCACAAACGTTTCTTTATATGATAGCAATAACTTTGTTTGCAGTTTGGTGTCCTTTTAGGTCTCCTTTTCCAATTTTGAACATGATTCTTTTTCACCCATATATTGTCATCCATATGCGTCTCAAGAAAAAAGACGTCTGCAAATGACAGATCAGTGGATCAGCAACCACGGTCCACTGAGGACCAGGTCCATCCGCGAATCACTCCCGCGAGCTCCCCTCCCCATCCTCCTCCATATTCCCCACCCCAACCCCGATCCCCAAACCCCCTACCACCCTTTCCCGTAGCGCGGAGCCGCCGCCACTCCCCGCCTCTGCTCACCATTCCCAGGGAAACCTAGATCCGGACGCCTCGCCGCCGGCCATGGCGACGCGCCGGGCCCTCTCCTCCATCCTGCGCTCCGCCTCCCGCCTCCGCTCCGCATCCCCGTCCCCGTGCCCGCGCGCGCCACTCCCGCACCGCCCGTCCCCCGCGGGATTCCTCCTCAACCGTGCCGTAGGCTACGCCTCCGCCGCCGCTGCCAAGGAGGCACCCGCCGCGCAGCCCCCGTCCACCGGAAAGACCACCGCCGGCGGCAAGATCACCGATGAGTTCACCGGCGCCGGTGCCATCGGGCAGGTGTGCCAGGTCATCGGTGCCGTCGTGGACGTGCGGTTCGATGAGGGGCTGCCCCCGATCCTGACTGCTCTCGAGGTGCTCGACAACAACATCCGCCTCGTGCTCGAGGTTGCGCAGCATCTCGGAGAGAACATGGTGCGCACCATCGCCATGGATGGGACCGAGGGACTTGTGCGCGGCCAGCGCGTGCTCAACACTGGCTCTCCCATCACCGTAAGTCCTACTCTGTCTCGTTCCTTCCTATCTACTTGCGCGTCGAGGTGATTTGTTCGGATCTAATCCGATGAAATGGCAAAATAGTCATATTTGATCTGGGTGTAGGGATCTGCATATTGGCTAGAGAACGAATGCTTTAAGATCGATAGCTGTAGTTTGCTAACGGGTTGACGCCACTCGATCTGTACGGGTCCATATATAAAAATGGATAGATGTTGACTGCGAAAATTGGCACAAATGAATAGCACTCTCATCAAATTTTAGTGCTATTCGCAGTCCTGAACTCCTGATGCACAGTGTCATACTTCTGCCAAATATTCTCACTGATGACACTGAAAATGTATGCCATCTTATATTTAGTAAAGGTGCTGGCGCTGAATGCCTACTGATGCCATGGTCCTATAGTCACTCAAACCTATGATCAGTGTTTGTACGTTTCTGCGTAGGAGCTAGATTCTGTCACCAAAATACCTGGGCCTATAGGTTCTGTGAGATTACAAAAAATAGGGTATAGGAAGTTCAGATAAGTACAAAATAATTTTTTTCCTGTTCTATGACTTCACGTTTTCTTTCTTCTTTTCTTATCTGTTCTATTTCTTGTTGCAACAGCTTATTAGTTGTAAAATTAGCCGACAAGCTTATCATTTATATCGGCAGCTTGAATTTTGGGAGATTGTATCGTTGATGATATCTGTCAATAAGTACATAAGATTACATTGAAATTGATATCGGCTGTATACTCTTCCGTGGAAGCATTTTATCTGTTTAGTTGTACATATATATGCTTTCTTGAACTTGGTGCTGCTATTATCTTTATTACATCTTTTGAGATTATCTTTGTATTATTTGTTTAATGACTTCCATTGTTGTTTCTAGGTCCCTGTTGGTAGGGCAACACTTGGACGCATCATGAATGTTATTGGTGAACCTATTGATGAGAGGGGAGACATAAGTAAGTCTGTGTGACAAGTGATGTGGAGTCTGTGACGAGTGACATGCATTTTATATGTAAAACATACTAATTGTTCTTTGTTGATTACATTTCTTTTCTTCAGCAACAAACCACTTCCTTCCTATCCATCGTGAGGCCCCTGCTTTCGTTGAGCAAGCTACAGAGCAGCAGATTCTTGTTACTGGAATCAAGGTATAATACTATTTTGTTTCTGGTAGCTTGCCTTTTACTTGTTAATTTTGAATTGACTTGGCTTTTTTTACATCGCCATACATAACATCTGTATTCTATGTTTGGTTTTAGGTTGTGGATCTTCTAGCGCCCTATCAAAGAGGAGGTAAAATTGGTCTCTTCGGTGGTGCAGGTGTGGGCAAAACTGTCCTCATTATGGAGTTGATCAACAATGTCGCCAAGGCCCATGGTCAGTTTTTGTAAAGCTTGATGTCTGCTTTGCAACACTGTATGCTATGTGTTTTATGCCAGCTGATATGATTGGTTTGCTTGTTTTAGGTGGGTTTTCTGTCTTTGCTGGTGTTGGAGAACGTACTCGTGAGGGTAACGACTTGTACAGGGAAATGATTGAGAGTGGTGTCATTAAGCTTGGTGACAAGCAGGTAAATAATACATTATTTGTTTATCACGATCCTTATCTATGAGGCGAAATTCCTAACGTGATTGTACTATGACAGAGTGAGAGCAAGTGTGCTCTTGTCTATGGTCAAATGAACGAGCCCCCTGGTGCTCGTGCTCGTGTTGGACTGACTGGTTTGACTGTTGCCGAACATTTCCGTGATGCCGAAGGACAGGATGTGCTTCTTTTCATTGATAACATTTTCCGTTTCACTCAGGTGAAGTTCTGTTTCATGTTATCTTCCAATCTCTTGCGTGACCATGCTGCTTGGTACACAGAGATACCTTCACATCCTCACTAATTGCTGCTATAACCTTTATGCCCAAAGTAGTATCGCTGCATCTTCTGTTTCCATTTGTTTTTTTACATGATTTTATGTGCACATGGCTGAAAAACCAGCAAATCTATTCATTATTGCCAGGCCAACTCTGAGGTGTCTGCTCTGCTAGGACGTATTCCATCTGCTGTGGGATACCAACCCACACTTGCCACTGATCTTGGAGGACTGCAAGAGAGGATTACCACCACAAAGAAGGGTTCTATTACATCGGTTCAGGCTATTTATGTGCCTGCTGATGACTTGACAGATCCTGCCCCTGCTACAACATTTGCCCATCTTGATGCTACCACTGTCCTGTCACGACAGGTATGCCTGGCTAACATAATTATTCAAATATATGAATGGCGCAGTTACTTAGTGTGACATGACTTTGCTTGTAGATTTCTGAGCTTGGTATTTATCCTGCCGTCGATCCTCTGGACTCTACATCCAGAATGCTGTCCCCACATGTGTTGGGTGAGGATCACTACAACACTGCTCGTGGTGTGCAGAAGGTTCTTCAGAATTACAAGAATCTTCAAGATATTATTGCCATTTTGGGAATGGATGAGCTCAGTGAAGACGACAAATTGACAGTCGCTCGTGCTAGGAAGATTCAGAGGTTCCTTAGTCAGCCTTTCCATGTTGCTGAAGTTTTCACGGGCGCACCTGGAAAGTATGTAGAGTTGAAGGAGAGTGTTAAAAGTTTCCAGGTATGGATTTATTACCCCTTAAGACTATTGTAATAGTGTTTTCTCAACATGCTGGATTATTAGTTGTTTGTGCTGTGTAGTTTGTTCTATGCATGGATGAATTCTATTTGAATTGAATGAATTATTTGTTAGGCAATGTTTTCTTTTGGACATGTAGTGAAGATCATCAAACTGCATATTTAACTTTTTGCTATGATGTGGACTGGATATAGTGTACCAGCTGCAAAAGAATCCCATAAGTGTCATAGGGAATTTGGTGTTGCTGTCCAATCTTTTCAAATTTGATGAGCCTTGTTGATCATAATATAATTTCCTGAGTCCTATTTGCCTGCCTTGTTCCTTAGTTGGTCACATAGGAGTTAATTAACAATTCCATGTGGCCTCACATTGACACAATAAGATGGGGGCTTCTGTGCTTCTAACTCGGACCGTTTTTTGTACTGCATTGTTAGTTTCTTATGTGTCATTTTGCATGGTTGTTGCCTGTTGTTTCTTAGTATTATCCCAGTCGTCGTTTGCCAACACACATTGCAGTGCATTCCTATTACTGTTGTTTAATGAATTCCTGGACATATCATAGGGTGTTTTGGATGGCAAGTATGATGACCTCCCGGAGCAGTCATTCTACATGGTTGGAGGAATTGAGGAAGTCATTGCCAAGGCTGAGAAGATCGCCAAGGAGTCTGCATCATAAGCAATCCCCTGACTCCTGGCAATTCAATTTTTTTAACTTTCTGAGGTCAACATGTCGTGTTTTTAAATGTGTTAGCCAGGACATGTAGTTACAGGCAGGAGGTCCGGCCCTGCCGATGGATGTATTTCCCTCCACATTTTTCTAATAAGGATTTGCAGTGACATGTTTATTTGGCTTACTGCCTTCGAGAAAGAATTGTCTTTTTGTGATGAGCGGCAAGACCGTGAACTTGTTAATTCTCAACGAAACTCTGGATTATCTCGTACATAATACTGTCCTTTTTCATGCTTGAAATTCTGAGGCCAACGGTATAACATATATTTTTTTATTTTAATGGTTTGCCTTGCTGATCAAATTTGTTTTGTGCTGAGGGTGCACTTTTTTGTAGTTCTTGTTCGCCGGTTTTTATTTATAATGAAAATGCTGTTATCATAATGTTCTTTACTCCTTCAAATTCCATATTAAAGTACTTAACCTGTGGCACTTAGTGTGTTCAAGCTTTTTTGACTTGTTTTTTATTAAATAAATTGAAAGAAACGCATACTCCAAATCTATACCCAATATAATAATCTGGGTGGAGTCGTCTACGCCTAAACCCGTCGCGTCCCTCCTTTCTAAATAGAACGGCGCCGACAGGTGGGGCCTAGTATGCGCTTTCACCTACGTCTCCCTGCCTCCTCACGTCATCATCGTCGTCCTCGGCCTCCCTGCCGCCGCCGTCGGTGTCTCGGTACTCTTCTTTCGTGGTCGTAGTCCGTCGCCCTCTCGAGCTCCCGCTACCAACCCGCCACGGCCTCCGCCTCCTCCCACTCCTCGCCGTCCTCCGCGCCCGCTCCTGCATCGCCGCGGCCTCAGCCCCCCACGCCTCCCCATCCTCCGATATCGTGCCCCCTCCCCGGGGCTTGATAGACGACAGTCGCAACAATCAGCGAGTTGGGGAGGAAATCGCCGAGATTCGGGTCGGGCAGGGCTGGTGGGAGCCGGGGGAGCCATGGCATCGGCGCCGGCGTCCTCCTCCGCTGCTGCGCTGAAACCAAAAGATGCCAGTTGAGGAAGCAGGAGATTGAGAACTTCATGAGGGATAAGCAGGAACTACAGGAGAAGTTTGCCGGTCCTCCTCCGCTGCTGTGCCGACACCAAAAGATGCCAGTTGAGGGAGCAGGAGATTGAGAACTTGATAAGGGATAAGCAGGAACTGCGGGAGAAGTTTGCAGAGGAAGTCCAGAGCAATATTTGGCCAGTATTTGATTCCTTTCAGGTACAGTGCTCCGTCCAAAACATGCACGAAAAAGTGTTTGTTCTTTGATTTTCAGGCAGAAGAGGAAGCTGGACAAGAAGCGAATACGACTCAGCAAAGCGTTCAGTGATAATCCTAGAAATAATAACTATATGAGAAAACCTCATGCAGAACTATTCTTAGGCATGCCCAACATAATGGATAGTAGTGATCCTCTGAGACAAGGTAACTTAAAGTTCTAAGAACATAGTTCAGTGCTTCTAAACTCTGTGTTTCATATTGATTGTGGGATTTATTATATGTATTTGTAATAACTACTTTAGTTATGCATTCAGTACTAGGTAGAGTGGCTCAGTAAATTACTTTATCCATGCCTTATTTGAAAGCTGTGTTAGCTCTCCACAAAAACAGCTCATTCACTGATTGCATGATCGGTCGATCCTCCTGAAACTCTAGGAAGGAGAGAAGAGGGATGGGGCTCATTATCTGAATGCAGTTGTTTGAAACAACTGTTTTGCTAATTAGAATATACACCTACGCTATACTCAAAATCATAGCTGCAAAAATCATAATGGCCTTGTAACTATGGCGCATGTCCTTGCAGTTTCCTGCATTGTTGGTTCTTTCTTGGGACATCAGGTACGTGAACAAGCAGAACTGGCAACCCTAATAAGTTTATAGGATCAGAATCACACGAGACCGTTGGGTTATTTAGCAAGTTGAGATTACAATTACATTGTTTAATTATCCATAATTTTTATGAGAATATAATATGTAATAATCTATATCACAAACTACTTGACTCATAACAATGGTGATTCCTAATAGTGCTTATTTATCTTGGGGATCATAAAGTACATTCTAACTGCCCAGTTTTATACATGAAACCTACAGCATACTAACTGATCAATAGATATAGCTGCAGGTTTGGAAAGGCCTAGGAGCCATTATAAATTATGTTGATGGCACATAGGGAACTTCACCATTTTCCATGGCATAGTGGGAACAAGCTAAAATTTCAGTGGCATGTCGGGAATTCGCTTTTGTTAATTTAGCAGGTAATAACTCCGCTTTTGGTGAATGTGTTTCTTCATAGGTTTAAAAATGTTTGTTAAGTTGCCTTAATTTTACAAGTAGTAGTACAACTTCCTGTATCATATTATCTCTATTTGAGCTAACCAATTGTCATTTTGATGCATTTTCTGTAGGTAATGGAATCAATCGGGGTCAAATGTGATCTGTTGTAATCCACTGTGTCGACCATCTGTGACTGATTGTTCAGGTATGGTTTCATCTTTCTGACATGTTTGATTTTAATTTGTCACATTTTTCTTTTGTGACTTCATGTTTGGTGTGATTTCATGTTCTGCAGTGTTTTCCTAGACCCAGTTCATGTTTTGCTTAAATTTCTATGAGGAAATTCAAAAAATATACCAAGGATGATAATTTAAACTTATAATTGCTCTTTTAGCTTTAGAATTGGAATTAGTGGGTCCATTGTAAAATGCAGGCATGTGCTTTCTTCTTTTGAACAAGCAATCCAAGTCACAAGCTTTCTTCTTTTGAAATTGACAGCTGAACCAAACCTCAGTGCTTAATACTGCCTTTATGTTTCAGTGGGTCATACTCCTTGTTCTCAATCACATTCACATAAAAGAGGCAACCCCTGAAGGAGAAAAGCTGATAAAATGTGGGAAGCTAAATCTTATTGACTTGGTTGGTTCTGCGAACCTCTCTCGTTCTGGATCTAGGGAGGTCATTATTACTGTTGTTTCATCTTCTGTAGACTGCCTTGAGCAAACCTTTAGCACCCTTAATTATGCACATAGGGCAAGAACACGCGTTAGGTGATTGATTTCTCAAATTTAGAGTCAATGTTCTCATGATTTCTTCTATATGCTTATTTGTTGCATATCTTAATTCCTTATTTTATGACGACTTTGAATTGGTTCTATGAGGATTAGTATGAGGATTAGCCTCTTGATCCAAACCACAACTTCTTGTTGATAGTGTCATAAAATCACATTACTTTACATTTGCAGTTTTGTACAAAATTATATCTGGATTTAGATCTGAAAGGTTTTTATTGCCTATGTTTCATCTGTTCTAGACTGAAGTTGGTGGAACAAAGAAGGCTTGCAAGAACTCCACATGTGCTAGGGTTGAGGCTAAGTGGGTGTACTAAGAAGTTTGTCGTAACCACAAGAAAAAGAGAACAGAGTGGGCTGGAACCAAATTTTACTTGCTCAATGGTGGGCATTTTTTTTTTGTACAAATGAGTAATTATTGAACGGTAATTTATAAAGTGAAGTTAGATGTGTCTTGTATCTTTGGGCGAATCCTACTTAAAAGTGAAACACCTGCAAAGTGTGAAAATTAATTAGCTTTGAGATGGTTTGCTCTTGTAACATTAGGGGACAACTTCATTCTGAACACCGAGTCAGTGCTCACTACTTAGTAATACCATCCAGTGTGATTTTGTGGGTTATAACAGAAAAAAAACTCCAGACTGTTTGTTTATCTACGATATGTTTATTTTTTCTCTTTTTATTTTTTTCATCGAATGTCTTCGAGGAGATTCCTCTTCTTATTTTTAGTGCATAGTAGAAATTTTAATAAAAAAGAATAAAAAATTGTTATTTAGTTTAGTCTTTAGGATAAAAAGATTTTTGAATACTAGGTAAAGTCACCCAATTTATGATTATATATTTTTTTATAGCTCGTAGCAACGCACGGGCAAACTGCTAGTTGTACAGTAAATTTTGTATTTTTAATGTTTTTATAGATTTTAGCAATCAACCGTAAGATAGTTGGTTTGTGACAGGGTCTCGTGAAAGGTATATGTATTTTTAAAGTTGTCGGATGAGAAAATTTCTCCCTTGCAAAAAAGAAGAAGAAAATTTCTGTATTTAATTATGTGAGTTTAGGATGACAAATCTAGTTTTAAGTTTTAAATTTATAAAACAGGTAGTACTCCTATTCTATAGTGGAAACTAAGTTTTTCAGTGCCTTTATTTTCCCCATTTAGGCCTTGTTCGGTTAGAAAGGATTGAAAAAGGGCCTAGAATAGTTCTAGGAGGGGAATGAGTGAATCCGGTTGGTTCACTTCAACCGACTGGTTTCATTTTTTCAAGAGATTCCAATCCTACCGGAACATTTTCATCTCAAAACACTGTTCGTTTACACAGGAATAAATCCAACCAGATTTCAGCACTATTTTCACCAGCATTTCAGCACATATTATTAGCAATTTTGGACATCATTTCAGCCCAGATTATAACAGTAGTTCAACCTATGATTTCCAACAGATTTCAGAACTATTTTCACCAGCGACTCCACAAGCAATAGTGTTCAACATCAACAGAATAGTTCCGGCCAGAATGCAATCACCAAATTGGAATTACATGCCCAGCCCCGATAGAATGCAATCACCAGATAAACTAGCAATAGTTTACATAATAGACTCTTTTGACAAGCGTGCAATCCCAATAGAGTGCAATCACCAAAGAAACTATATAATCCCCTGCCAGTACCATGAGCTCAAATACAAAAAATAGTTTGACAGAAATTTAAGCAAGCAAAGCATCGAGGTTATCCCAACATGTCACTTTTCAACTTGAACTTCAGTAGTGTGCTGCTCCATACAACACCTGACAAGCAAGGCAAAGGGTTAAATATCCATCAAAGACATGAAGAAAACAATGCAGGTAGCTTCATTGTGTAGTAGCTTCTCTGTTTTCACAAGAGACATGAAGAACACAATGCAGGTAGCTTCTCTGTTTTCACAAGAGAATATATTCATACAAGTTGCAGAAGGATTTGTGTAGTAGCAAAGGAAAATACAAGCAATGCAGGTATCTTCATAACATAAAAGTATTCACTAATAAAGGTCAGTTATTTGTATAGGATCAATAGAAGTATCAAATAAGTTATGCAGCGCTTTGGAAAAGATATAACATATAGTGAACTACAAAGATAAGCAAATGAAGTACCTATTGGACTTGGTACTGGATCCCACGATGGAGGGGGCTTGTCCTCACCAATTGGAATAGGTGCTGGGATAATCTACAAGATGATGACAGCCAAGAAAGAATAAGTAGACAGATAAAGAGAACAGAATTGAAATGTGATAAAAAAAAGAGAACACACAGTTGATGTCCTGAATTGATTATGCAAACAACTTTGCTTCTACTTAGCAAAGTCTACTGAACATATAAACTGAATTCATGATTCTTATTAATTTATTCATGCCTCAAGATCCTCATTCGTCAACACCACTACATGCACGCGTGGGACCAAATGAAATGGCAATCCCTAACATGACATGGAGCGAAATTAAGTAGTAATGAGCAGCCTGTTACTAACACAAAGTAATACTAGCTGGTTCAGTCACCGCACCACAAAGTAATACTAGCTGGTTCAGTCACCGCACCACAAAGTAACACAAAGTAATTAGTACTAATTAGTACAACGCTTCCTACAAAGTGCAATATAATAACAAAATTTTAAGCCTCTGAAAGTCTATTAAACACCATAACAACTACTTAAAGGAACCATGATCCTCTCTCAAAGCACATATATCTCATGTCAACTACAAAATAATTATTTGATAAGCTACATCTATTTTTGTATGCCATGCAAGTTTTGATGACAGACTCTCTCTCTCTCTGTCTCTCTCTCTCTCAAATTTGATGACAGATATCAGAGAAGCAATACCATCATGGATAGCTATGAAAAATTTATTCGCCAATGCATATAAGTAGGTATGTAACTACTACCTCCAGATTTTTTTCAACTTGGCTTTAGGTCAAGCTAATCAGCACAAATTTGTGCTAACTAGCTAGCCTAAAGATCAAGAATAAAAATCTGTTCCGATCATACAGTCCAAGCCATATGTTAACCAACATGCATTCAGATAAGACCTGAGAATATACTATAAGGACTTGGTGGAATTTAAGTCACAATCCCTCGGACTTGAACAAACAAATGTCAACAGTAGAAAAAGGGTGGGATTATTTAGTCAAGGATGTTGAGAATTGAGCTAGTTGTATAGCTGGGCTATGAATTGATCAACCATGTCTAAATTAACAGGCGATACCATTCAAAGAAGTCAGAACAGCATACAGATAGACTAAGAAAAGATAACAATATTTGGTGGGAATCATCGAGATAATTATGCAGTATTGTACTTCTTGATCAAGTCACAGCAAGTCTAGAATATTGACCTAGTTATGCAGTTGAGACTAGAGATTGACCGTGTATGATTAAATTAATAAAATGACGCATTTAAAAGAGTTGAACTGTTTACCACAAGAAGCAATGACGGTAACTCACTGACTTGATTTGTGTTCTTCCATTCAGAATTGCAAGATGAAAGAGATGCCAAGACGGTAAGCCAGACAATATCTCAGACCATGTCCCCAATTTTCATCCAGACTATAGATATGTTTAGCAAATCACCAAAGTCGCAGGTAGCTAAAACAGGATATCAGAACCTGATAAATTGATCTAGCGTTTCCAAGCAAAATATATGTTGATATTCAAGAAAGCCAGTACTAATAACTTTAGCAATTAAAGGTAGCCAGTACCAGTGGAACCAAAACAAAGTTGATTCAACATATGCTAACAATCTTTAAACATAGATTCTTATGTCGACACAACAACATATCATTAACCACTTCAAGGGAAACTACACTTGGATGTTGGATGGCGAAGACAGGTTATAGAATTAAGCCTTTCACTTCAACAAAAGGATCACTAACTGTCCCGGCCACGTCCAGGCCGTCGCCGCCGGGCAGCCCGACTACGAGCAGCCTGACTTTCTTCATTAAGCAAAGAATCGATCTAGCGACAGCTACCACCAAGATCGGAAGGAAGGGATAGGAGAACAAGGGGCGATGGCTTACAGGCGAGAAAGTGGCACCAGAGGGAAGAGGGGAAGAGGTTGTCGTCGGCGTCGCCGTGTCGAGCCGCCGCGCCGTCGTGTGGAGCCGTCGCGCCGTCGTTGCGTCGAGCAGCCAACCCGCGCCCTCCCGCCGCCTTGACCCACGCCCCGCCGCCGCCGCCTTGACCTGCGCCGTGTGCGTCTCGCTGCCCTGGCCCGCGCCGCCACCGGAGGGAGAAGAGAGCCGCCGCCTTGTGTTCGGGAGGGAGAGGAGAGACGATAGGGTTCGGAAGGGAGCGAGTCACGACGGAGAGAAAAATCCGGACCTCGTCAGGTGGAGTTTGATTCCGGGCCTCGCAACGATGCGGAATTTTCGAAACAGGCCCAACTTAATTCCCCGTGACCCATAACCGAACAGATATTTTTTGAGGGAGGGAGATACATTCTGGGCCACATTGTTCCGGCCGGACTGGGGCTCTTCCGGGCCTGATCCGGTGCAACCGAACAAGGCCTTATTCAAGAAGAGTTCCCGACGTATTTGAAATTGATCATCCTCTCGGGTCCTGCACTTCCTTGGGTGTATTGGATCTTTCGTGGTGGATCCAGTAGGATTGCTATTTGCAAATTGTTTTCCTCTAGTCTAGAGAAAAGTCAGCAGACATGCGTTTGACACGTTGCAATCCCAGCCCCACCCGTCAGCACCTCGCGCTGCTCATCTGACTTGGCAAATTGAACCAAGACGGGCCAATCCACCATCTCAACCGTCCAATTCAAAACTGAGCCATCAAGATGGAATCCCCCGGATCCGGCCAAATAAAAGAATGCCGCTAACGGCTCTCTGCTGCTGTCCCCCTTCCGAACGAACGGATTTCCAAATCCCAAATCTTCGCCTCCCCCTACCCTATTTCAAAACAATTCAAACCGTTCTCCGCCCCTATCCTCCATTCCCTTCCACTCGCGTCGCCCGTCTCTCTCGCATCCGAGCGCCGAACCACGCGATCCCCGGCGACAAGTCCGAAGCCCGCGCCGCCAAGCCGGCTCGACGAGGCCGCGCCGAGCGGTGAAGAGGTTAGTTCGATTCAGTCGAAAATTTTCCGGGGTTGGATCTGTTTCAGTTGCGCCGATCTCCCCTCGCGAGATGAAACCCTAGGTTCGGTGGAGACCGGCGTGAGCTGCGTCGCGGGGGATTTTGTGTGTGTGTGTGTGTGTGTTGCTGCCACGGAAAAGTTTGATCGGTGATCTCTTTCGCAGGCTGCCACCGCTGTTCTCGCTTCTCGCGATGAGTAGTGCCGTGAAGGACCAGCTACAACAGATGTCGACGACGTGCGACTCCCTCCTGCTCGAACTCAATGTATGTCGCGCACGGGCGCCCTCTGATTCTGCTGGTTTTCACCCTATTCGTGTTTGATTACGGGCACACACGACTGATGCGATGGACTGGGGTGGTTTCTTTTTTTTTCTTTTCCTGTGCCTTCAGGTGATATGGGATGAGGTTGGGGAGCCTGACGCCGCCAGGGACAGGATGCTGCTGGAGCTCGAGCAGGAGTGCCTCGATGTCTACAGGCGGAAGGTCGACCATGCGAACCGGTGCAGGGCTCAGCTGCGGCAAGCCATTGCCGAAGCGGAGGCTGAGCTGGCCGGCATCTGCTCCGCTATCGGTGAAGCGCCAATACATGTCAGGCAGGTCAGTATCTGTGTCCATATGTGCCTCACCATGTCGTGTAGTGAGAGGATCAAAAGCAATGAATGTTGATTTGTTGAATACTGCTTAATTTTGGTGCCAATTGTCGATATGTTTGGTAGCAAATTCCACCTGTAGTCTATTTTACTGCTGCTGAGAACAAAACAATCTGACTTGTAGCCACAGCCACTGCAACTGAACAATGGTTGGATAATGTGATAGCTGTTGACTGTAAATGCAAATTCATTCTTAAATGTTTTTCACTGAAGACTAGAAATTTTGTGTTGCCGTTCAAAATTAGTAACCTGTGTCCTTTCTGTTTGAACAAATTGCAGTCAAACCAGAAGTTGACTGGTTTAAGGGAAGAATTAAACGCAATTCTCCCTTATTTGGAGGAGATGAGGAAAAAGAAAGTCGAAAGATGGGATCAGTTTGTTGATGTCATAGAGCAAATTAAAAAGGTTGCAGCTGAAATCAGGCCTGCGGATTTTGTACCATTTAAAGTTCCTGTGGATCAGTCTGATCTTTCATTAAGAAAGCTTGAGGAGTTAACTAAGGAGTTGCTATCCCTTGAGAAGGAAAAGGTCAGGATCACTCATCGTAATCTGATCCATTATGATCAATACATATTCCTCACCATGTATGTGGACCATTTCCAATGCTCATCTATGTCAATAAATCTCATTAGATTGTTTCCTGTCTGTTTTCGACAGAGTGATCGGCTGAAACAGGTGATGGAACATTTGAGCACCTTGCATTCTTTATGCGAGGTGCTTGGTATAGACTTCAAACAAACAGTATATGAGGTGCACCCTAGCCTGGGTGAGGCTGAGGGATCAAAGAACCTTAGTAACAGTACAATCGAGAGACTTGCATCAGCTGTAAATAGATTACGTGAAGTAAAAATCCAGAGGATGCAAAAGGTCAGTATTTCCTGTATACCTTAACAATTTTTAAATAGACAGTGCACTCAGCCCCCTCGGAACCTGAGCAATATTTCATCATTGATTTTATACAACAGCTTCAAGATCTGGCATCCAGCATGCTTGAACTTTGGAATCTGATGGATACACCTCTTGAAGAGCAGCAGATGTTCCAGAATGTAACAAGCAACATTGCTGCTTCTGAGCAAGAAATAACTGAGCCAAATACCCTCTCTATTGACTTCCTCAGCTATGTGAGTCCAATATTTTGCAAAGATTGTTCTTCTATTGCTGTCACCATTCTTCTCTTTGACCTAGGAATGTTCTGAGATTATATCTTGTTGTGATGCAGGTGGAATCTGAGGTTTTAAGGCTTGAACAACTAAAAGCAAGCAAGATGAAGGACCTGGTCCTTAAAAAGAAGGCAGAGCTGGAAGAACATAGGAGACGTGCTCATCTGATTGGTGAGGAAGGCTATGCTGCTGAGTTTAGCACCGAGGCTATTGAAGCAGGTTAAAAATCGTCACCTGGCTTGTTAACGTTATGTCTCTAGTAACATCTGTTGCTGACCTGAAAATAATCGCACGAGAACTAACTTATATTACCTAATTACAGGAGCAGTCGACCCTGCACTGGTGCTGGAACAAATTGAGGCTCACATTGCCACAGTGAAAGACGAAGCTTTTAGCAGGAAGGATATTCTTGAGAAGGTTGAAAGATGGCTGAATGCATGTGAGGAGGAAGCGTGGCTGGAAGATTACAACAAAGTAAGATTTTCTTTCAACCATTCTCCTTTTTTTGATTTTACATTTAGATAGTTGTGGTGATTCCTTTACGGGCCATGTTTAGGATGACAATCGTTATAATGCTGGGAGGGGGCCCATCTTACGCTCAAAAGGGCAGAAAAGGCTCGTATTTTGGTTAACAAGATCCCAGGTAACGTTGCCAGATGAGAGCTTATATTCTGTTTACATAATGCTGTTTTATACTAACCAATTTACCATTGCTTTGTCTTGAGCAGGAATGGTAGATGTTTTGACAACTAAAATTGTAGCTTGGGAGAAAGAAAAGGGAAAAGAATTTACCTATGATGGTGTAAGCCTTTTTTACTCCGTTTCTTTCTTTGATGGCTAATTCATTTGTCTTCTTACTAAATGTGTATCATACTAAAATATGTTTTTCATGCAATCTTTTCAGGTTCCTCTTCAGTCTATGCTTGATGAATACATGATTGTACGCCAGGAAAAAGAGCTTGAGAAGAAGAGGCAAAGGGTATATTGTGCCCATGCTTAACATTTCTACGTTCCAGAAACCATCTGTTTGGCTTGCCTTGTAATACTTGAATGTAACTGCAGGATCAGAAGAAGCTCCAGGATCAGCTCAAAGCTGAGCAGGAAGCACTGTATGGATCAAAACCAAGTCCATCCAAACCCCAAAGTACAAAGAAGGCGCCTAGACACTCAATGGGTGGTGCAAACCGAAGGATGTCACTTGGTGGAGCTACAATGCAACCACCAAAAACAGACATACTGCATTCGAAGACTGCTCGTGCTGCCAAAAAGACTGAAGATTTGGGTTTATCTCCTGGTAAGCTCCTTTACCTTTCACCTCTTGCTACATTTCCCCCCCCCCCCTCTGATTTTCATAAACTCTAATGCTACATTGCACTTTCAGGCAGTAGAGGTTTAGACATTGCTGGTCTTCCCATCAAGAAATTGTCTTTCAATGCAAGTACTCAGCGAGAGACAGAAACACCTCGTAAGCCTTTTGCCCAGATCACGCCAGCAAATAATGTCCCATCGACGGCTGTGCGGCCCATCTCCAATAACACCGAGGAAGAGAACAGAATTCCCAAGACAGTTGCAACACTGAATCCTAAAACGCCAATGACGGTGACGGCTCCTATGCAGATGGCGATGACGCCGGCTCCCGTTAACAACAAGGTCATCGCTACTCCTGACTCCCTCTTCCAGGAGAAGCCAGAGCCAGCAACACTGCCAGTGGAGATTGAGTACTCATTCGAGGAGAAGCGGCTTGCTGCTTACCAGGCCAGACTAGTGGCCTAGGCGCCGGCTGCTTTACTTAGCTGAAAGATGAACTGACTGTGTTTCTCTTCAGAGGCCAATGATACCTGTTGGTCGACAGCAGTCGGCCTATTTAGCAGTTTGCTGTACTATTATTCTGATTTACAGCCATATTCTCTAGAACTAGTAAAACAGAGATTTTACACTCAATTCTGTGCTTCGTACTGCTATTGGTTACTCAAGTTGTATAGCTTTATCAGGTTGCAACATCGATTATTTTTTACCTTTCTATCCTGGCTCGCTGCTATGCTTTTTATGCAGAAATCCTCTGAATAATCTGGTCTGATCATAGCGTGACCGTCCGATCGAATGCTGTCAGCTGCCCTGTAGGTAACCAACACGCGCATGCCAAACGAGCTATAGAAATACAAAATTACTAGTGGTCCAACCGTCCAACTGGGGTTACAAAAAGGTAAGACGATGACATTGACCAATGCTTCTGTGGAAATTAGAATAATACCCCATGACTAATCTAGGTGCTAAAATCTCTGCCACAAACTAGTAGTTTTGATTTGACAGTGGGGCAGCATGCAACTTGTGGAACTACCAAATCTCAGCACTCTCAGACTCGCTGCGAATCACTGGATGTTTACCCGGGTGCGCAGGCCACCAGATGACTACTCCTCCGTCCGAGAATATAAGGATTTGTTGACTTTTTGATATTCAAAATATTTATGTAAATACAAATTAAAGAAGATGTACTAAAAATATACCTAGGAATAAAGTATATTGTATCAAAATAAATAAAATTTTAACAAATTTTTTGAATAAGACAAATGGTCAAATATGACATCTAAAAGTCAATAAATGCTTATATTTCCGGACGGAGGGTGTAGTTAATAACGTAACGCAGCAGATATCAACGCCCCAACACTAGCAGTGTTGAGTGAATGAGTGACGGCCGGTGGCCAGTCATCAGTGCGCTGTATCTTTCGGTAACCAAAACCTGGACAAGCCGATCCATTTTCCCAGCAAAACATGTGGAGGTAATCACGTCACCGGCGGCAGGTCAAGCGAGAGCCAGCATCACGCGAGGTCTGCGAGCTGCCATTATGACACCGCCCTGCTGATCGTGCCTCAGCTACAGGCCCGGATGATGAAGCGAGCCAGAGTACCAGACACCCCGGCCGTGCCGGTCGCGCGCGCCAGGCTCCACGAGAGGAACAACTCAGCCACGCCGCGACCGCGAGGGCCCCCGGCGATCAAGTCCACACGCGCATTCGCGCATAATTCATCGTCTGCAGTTATGCGACTCATGTGGCCGGGTGGTGTGATGCGCTAGCTCCCCTGCAACTTGCCGCCGCCCCCTACCATCCATTCCAGTAACCGGTGGCCTGGCGCGGAAAGTTCCGGGCAGCTTCGCCCGTGACATTCCCGGTAACCTTGCGGTTGGATCACGTCGTCATGTTAGTTCAGATTCGCGCACACGACTCGAGTCAATTCAAGATGCTCCTCCCGAAATGGATTCGATTCCATCCCAGCCCGGCAGCCTCGAACATGCGGAGCAGCTAATTTTCACACCGGTGTCTGTACTCTCTTTTTTTCTCTCGAAGGACTGGTGTCTGTACTTGTGACTGTTGGATTGGATCCAAGGTTCCGTTTCCGTTAACGTGCAGCTTTTAGCCGCAGTGAGGTGGGTTTCAGAGAAGCGGTGGCTGTCACCCCGGCCGGCAGGTAGCACTCCCGAGACTCGGAAAGGCGGTCGAAATGAAACCTTCCAGCAAAAAGGGAAAGACAAGGACGGAGAAAAGAGAAACCAAGGAGGAAAGACAACCGCGATGAATGGCCAGCTCGCGCGTGCTGCCTACTCAAAGCTGACCGACTAACCGTGGACGCAAACGCCGGGGTCGTCCAAGTCTGAACTCCAGCGCGTACGGAGAATTTCCGTGTGAGATCACTCACATGGCATGCGGAAGACGCCGGGAGCACCCCGCACTCAACAGATCTGTGTTTCGTGTGGGATCAACGAACCGGGGCCGATCAACGAACGCTAATCTGCATAGCTGCACGGCACACTCTGCGCGGCCGGCCAGCTGGGTGCGTGGCAGCAGGTCTCTTTCAGCTTTCAGGTGCCGATCGACTGATCGACCACGGTTGGCCGCCAGAAAAGAGTGGAAGGAACGAACAGGCCGCCCGACCCGGACGCGCCGCGCCTTACCCAGTCCACCGGCACCGGCACCAGCAAGCGCGGCAGCAGCCATTCACCCGTCCTTTTCTTTCCACGGCCAGCTCCGTCCCAGCCCCAAAGCTAGTACTAGCCCAACCTGACCCGCACACCCGTGGTCGGTCGGGCCCACGCGCAATTCCATCGCGGCGACGACGACCCTGACCCACCCAATAGGTAGGCCACCACCATCACGAATCAGTTCAGTTCTCCCGCTCGCCTCAACCACCTCACCGCCGCCGCTCACGTCCGTCACACGCGTTCCTGCGGCATCAACAGCACCACCATGCCATGCCCCACCGCCACCGCAACTCCCCCGCCCACGCGACGGCGACGCGCTCCAACTATATATTAAACCGCGCAGCCTCGAAGCCGCAGCTCAAGCAAAAATAAACACACTCTCCTCTTCAGCTCACGTCCTCCTCCCTCGCTCGCCCAAAAGGATCGAGCTCTCGATCATGGGCAATTTCGCGTCGTGCACGCTGGCCAGGGCTACGGCGGGAAGGACCACCGGCGCCAGCGTCGTGCTCCCCGACGGCCGGGTGCGGCAGGTGGCGCTCCCGGCGACGGCGGCCGAGCTGATGCTCGAGGCGCCTGGCCACTTCCTCGCCGACGCGCGCGCGCTGCAGCCCGGGCGAAGGATCGAGGCGCTGGCCGCCGACGAGGAGCTCCAGCGCGGAGTCATCTACGCCGCGCTCCCCATGAAGCGCCTTGGCGCGGCCGCGGCGCCCGCCGACGTGGCGCGCCTCGCCGCCGCGGTGGTGGTGTGCGGGGAGAAGTCGCGGAGGAGGAGCAGGAGGAGGTCGGCGTCGTCAGCCGCCGCCACGGCCAAGGTGGCCGCCGTCGTCGCGCCGCCGGAGGTCCTCGGGCTCGCCGCCGTTTCTGATGTTGATGTGGCTGCGACGGCGAAGCCGAGGGCGCCGAGGCTGGACGAGATGGACATTGACGACGAGGCAGTCGCCGCGGAGATCGAAGAGCTAAAGCAACGGCTCAGTGGCGGCGGCCGGAGGTCGAGGCGGCCAACGCTCGAGACCATACAAGAGGAGAGCTACGCCTGTTTGGCAGCCTCATGCTAAAAGTCAAGGCCAACGAAGCAGAGATGGCAAAGCCGTCTCTGTTCGAATAGATTATTTTCCTCAATTTTTGTAAAGTACTGCTATGCCTCTTTTTCCATGTATTTTTGAGAGAGGAAAGGGGACTATGAGTTGGATCACAAAAACTTGGCAAATCAAATAATAGTAATAAAGAAAGTTCAATAAATATTTTTCCGTCGAAATAGGTTCGTGCCTAATTATTTTTAACAGAATAAATTACCTCATTAATAAATAAAACTAGTTGACAACCCCGCGCATTGCAGCGGGACTAAAAGATATTAACTCTCCGTTGCAGTGGGACTAAAAGATATTAATTTTAAAATTATAATCTGGAACTAAGTGTGTCTCTAAAATCAATCTTTATCTAAATGGTTGGAATAAATTATGATGATATGGCGCAACGTGGATTGAGAGAAATAGCCATTAAGAGGTGTTAGTGGGTTGCGTTTTTTATATATAAGTAGATATAAAATGATAATTAGTTTATCAATAATTGTTAATCAAAAAGTAAAATTTTTAAACCCCGAGTATCATCCACACCAAAATTCCTAACAGTGATTCAAAATGTTCTAACACACTAATTATGATTTTTCTAGATTTTTGCAGTTTTCAATGTTAGCCTTCTTTATGTAAACAATAAATAGAATAAGTTCTCACATTTTGATTTTGTACCGTTCACTCAATCTTGTTTTAATTTTAATAAACATAATACAAGCAAGTGAATAACACTTCCATAATTCATGTCATGTTTTAAAACATATGGTCTTTATAACATATGATATTCGCCCCAAAGAAAATATTTACTTAGAACTACACTATGTGAAATTGTTATCTTCTCATATTATGAAACCAAACATGTTATATTTGTATGTGTCGGTGTAGGGGGATCGGGGTCCCCCTAACCGCGCGTGGGCCGCTTTTGGCCCACGAACGAAGACGAAGGCCGCAGGGCGGGGAAGTCCACGAAGCCACGGAGTCCACGAAGCCACGAAGTCCACAAGTCCGCGAAAGCCGGAGGAGCGGGAGCGCCGGAGGGAGAACGAAGCTTCGCGGTAGTTTCCTCGGCGACCCAACCACCCGGAGTTAATGCGGCACTCGAGTGCTCGTGGCGACGCCGCAGCCCGACAGGACGTGCGCGCGGCTTCCCCGTGCGCCGCGTCTCGGGAAGCCACGCGGCTACGGTGCCGGGAGGGCTCTCGGCCAATGAGAAGGGAGAGATTGGGAACGCGAACCAAGGGAGAGAGACCGCAACGGATTTCCGTCGGGATCGTGTCGGAATGTTCCAGGAGGGACCGGGCCCCCACCGGGCGTCCGGGTACCCCGCGAGTACCTGTAGAGTGCTCTCCTCCTTACCCTATAAAAGGAGGAGAGACTCCGAGTGTAAGGGGGACTTTTGGAGAATACACACACACTAGCGGGACGTAGGTTATTACGCATCCAGGTGCGGCCCGAACCTGGATAACTCTCCGTGTTCTTACTCATTTCAATCATCTACGCCAACGCGCGAGCAAATCCGTTCTTCCCGAGCCTATTCCAAGGGAGCCTTGACGGGCCCCCATTTGGAGGTGTACTCACACATCGACAGTATGTAAGGAAGAAACAACGAATAGAAAACTATGTTCCACAATAGAAAATATTTAGCTAAATTGCATGCAAACCACAATAACTAATCCTCTCATATGGCCATCTCCTAAACTTATAGTCTAGTGTCAATAGTTGCTATGGAACTAATATATACTAGTATCTTCTATCCAGAAATATCTTTGAACATTATGGGAACTCCTTCAATGCTACTAGACAATATTCTATTCCCGATGTGCCATTGAGAAAAAAAATTATATTTCGTGTTTTAATGACACGTGCACTACTTTTTTCTCCTTCATTGCCTCTTTTATTAGATGACACATGGACTACTTATATTTTCCTCCCTTTGTTGCCACTTTTGTTAGGTGATTTAAATTAGTAGGAAAGATTTTTTTAGAAAATGAAAGAAATTAATAGGTGGTTCATTTGATTCTCATATCATCATCATCCACGATTGATTAGTTTTCTTTTCCTGAATATATCTGAAGTCTAAAAGAAAGGTCTTAGAGTGGGAGTTATGCATGATAAGGAAGATGATTATGTGTGACGTGGTATGTTTTATAACTTTGAAATAATAACAAAAAATTCTATCTAATATCTTTTTAGTCCTCCACCCATAAAAAGGAGAGAAAGCTAGTCATGAGTTAGAAGTGGTGTGCAAATCTTCAAATGTAATCTTCTAAACTATTTTTCAAGTGCAAATTCAACCGGCAAACACAGAACACATTCCAACGAAAATTGGGTAAATAGTAGAACATGGAGGAATCAACATAGAGCAACAAGGAAAAGAAAAGGCATTAGCCTGACGTAGCACTACCCAAAAAGGCATACGAAAATATGAATTGATTGATTAACCGAACTTTTGTATTACTTGCTACCCTATCTGTCCGGTGACCATAGGTGCCTTTCCGGCTTCGGTGACTGGCAGGTGGTCCATCGCAGGAGTTTGTCAACCTACCTATACATATTGACACGAATTGTCCTGAACTCCTGATATCTTTTGTTAGAAATAATTGTTGACACAAAAATATGTCATCAAAAACGTTGGTTTTGGTTTCTCAACAAAAAATTAATAACTAAGATAATTTCTTTAATTTTGTATATATATTTTTATTAATCTAATTGTAAAGGAAGAACCATTTCCTAATCGTGTAGAGAATCCGGTATCATACATGCCCACGCTGACGTTATTCACTCTATCGTGTGTCGGTAAACGTTATGTCGTATTGACATTATTTGTTTTCTCGCATTACTGAATCATCTGTCAATAATATGTGCCTACTAAAATTCTCAGGATAAATATTTCGGCCGAGATAACTTCAGCTGACCAGAATGTGCAGTGAAAAGAGGAACAATTTGTGGCACAACGTCAGCCTATGGTAACAGTTTTGAGGTGCCCAGTGCAAGGCACCTGCCAGCTCCTTGCAACTTGTAGCTGTGTGTGGTTCCGCTTCCGCATCATAACGTACACTTGAAACTAGTACTAAATTTAGTACTAGTAATTTCTTCATACTTTTGGTTGCGTCAACTCCAAGGTTTCGTCCTTTCCATTTTCTTGTAACAACATTTTAGGGTTGGTTCTAGTGGCATGCTCTGTGACGTCCGCGATGGACGAGTGGCCCTCTGGGCAACTCACAACTCTTAAGTTTGAGAACAGTGGAAGCAACATCCAAGTTACAACGCGTACGGCGGTTGTGGACAGTCCACTTGTTAGACCTCAACATGCAAAATCGCATGGACTAGTGACTAGTCACTTGCCAACAAAGTAGCGCCGCTTCCAGTGACGCTAGAAACTATAGCCAGCAGTGTGTCCTTCATGTACCGGCACATTAGACCCGGGCAGTAGGCGATCTGATTCCGTAGCGCTAGCTAGCGCTTGACAATCTTTTTTTTTTCAAAAGACCCGGGACATTCCTCGGCATTATATATGAATAAGAGAGAAATAAAGTTTTACATGTGCAATGAGCACAAGTTACATCCATCCTTAGAGCATCTCCAGCAGTAGTCCCGAAATCAGACCCCAATATCCAGATTTCGGGGCCACCCATAATATTTCGGGGTCCAAAAATTGTCTCAAGCTCCAGCGGTCCTCCTAAACTGGAGCTCCTAATTTCCTCCTGTCAAATGGGCCCCGTACGTCGGTGAGGCAGAGAGTGAGCAAGACGGCAACAGGACCGGAGCTCCATGGATTGGAGGAGAGGTGGCACCGGCCATGGGCAAGTATTGAGGCTCGACGCGAAGCCACGGATATGAGGCCGGCGGTGGGTGTCAAAACTCAAGAAAGTGGCGGCGACGACGACGGCGGGAGGAGAGGGCGGCCCGGCGGTGGCGGCCGACGGCGGCGCAGCCGGCCGAGCGGCAAGCGCGGCCGGTCGGAGCGCGGCCGCGCGGCGGCAGGCGACGCGCGCAGCCGAGCGAGCGGCGAGCGCGGCCGGTCGGTGGCGCGGTCGGGCGAGGGCGCGGCGGGCGGGCGGGCACGGCCGCGGGCGACGAGGAGAGCATGCGGCGAGCGGCCACGGCGAGCGGGATCCGGTGGGCGACCTCGACGGCGAGCACGGCCGACCGGTGGTCGTGGCAGGTGGAACCGGCCGTCGGGTGGAGAGAGGGAAGAAAGAAGAAAGAAGAAAGGGAGAAGAGAGAGAGGAAAAGAGAAGAGAGAAAGAAAAGAAAAAAAATTAAAAAAGCGTGGGACCCACAGCCGGTGGAGTTTTGGGAGAGGATAGGAGGATCCTATTTTCGGGGGGTTGGAGGAGGGATTTAAGGAGGGTAGCTAATTTAGGAACCCATATAGGAGGTCTCATTGGAGTTGGTTTTTACTCGGACTCCTAAAATTTGGGATTGGGAGACTGTTTAGGGGGATTGCTTGGAGATGCTCTTACACGATCAGATCGGCAAGGCACAAAGGAGTTAGTGGACCACTCGCTATTTTTGATAGACACCAAGTGTTGTAAGATCTTTTGCTCCGGCTGTTTTCAAGTTTCCTGCTTCGTCCTGGATTTGTGATAGCAAATGGCACCATGCTTAATTTTTGTTGGAAGATTCTGTTGTTTCTTTCTTTCCGGAGGGCTAGCGCTTGACAATCGAGCCCGACTTGGTCTCCTAGAAGATGATTACCAAAAACAGGCCGCCACGGCGGTCTAGAGCCAACTTCGTGTGTTGTGCGTAGTGTGTTCCTTCATCCAAGGTTTTAATAACCGTTTGAACCGTGAGAACCGTCCGGGCCGGCCCACCGGATAACCGGAAAAGCCGGCCGGTTAGTCGGACAAAATTTGATTTCTGGTCGCCTCGGTTGCAGACCGGTTATCCGGCCGGTTTCTCCGGTTAACCGGCCGGTCAAACCGGTTATCCGGCCGGATATTACACGAGTGTGAAAATGTAATAAAATTTAGGAAAATAACACAAAACGTAGCGAAAAAATTACATTCACTTTCCTAGAATATTAAAGACAATATTAGGTACAAATTCACAATGCATCCACTTTATAGGACATAGCACAACCATATTATCCAATACAAGTCCAAATAAAGTTGTCCGAGCAATATTTGCAACACAAATTCATACATGGTTATTCGCCCCCCCCCCTTTCTTTGTAGTCTTACAATACTTGCAATACCATCTTAGATATGTGTTGGTGCCATGCTTCCATACACCATCACTTTGATTTCAATCCGCCATATCTCCCTAATTCAAAAGCAACCACATACGATAAGTCCAAAATCTACTCAAACCTACACTAAAACTTAAGTTTCAATGGCTAAACTATTTGTAAATTACCTAAACTATACAAATTTATGTAAGTTCCAAAAGCTAAACTACCTAAGCTTCAAAAGCTAAAAAAAACAACTGAAAAAGGGAGAAAAAAATGTGCACCTGTCGTCACGTCGTCGGCTCACCACGGGTGGAGACAGGTTAGCCGGCCGGCCGCACCGACTAACCGAGCGGGCGGCTCCGCCTCGACCGGCCCATCGACCGGGCGCCCGCTCGGCTCAGCTAGCCGCCCGACCGCGCGGCTAACCGGGGCCGAGGCACGGCTCCCTACCCGACCGCAGCACCAAATCGACCGGCGGTCGGTGCGGATCCGGGCAGGCGGCGGGGCTGGAGCGGGCTAGCGAAGTGGCGAAGGATTTGGCGGCGGGTGCTTCGGGCGAACTAGTCCAGGGCTCCGGGGGTGAAGGGATAAGGTTTATTTTCTCTTTTTTAATTCTTTTGTTCATTATTCTTCTATGATTTTTTTCCTAGTGCAAAATAGCTCGTTTTTCATTTGTTTTTTCACCATAAACACTCATTCGTCGTCTAGTTTTTTTACATATTTTTTCTACAATTTTTTTTCAAATTTAAAAAAAAATCAAATTTAAACCGGGGTTAACCGGCCAATCGGGGTAACCGGTCCGGACCGGTTTCCCGGTTAACCGGGTTAACCAGCTGGTTAACCTGGTTATTTTAACCTTGCCTCCATCCTCACGAGTGTCAAGGTCACACCTATCATGTTTCCCCTCCGAGCAACAATCCGTGAGCCTCCGAACGGGGTCAACTCAAACAGTCTACGTTGTTGCAACCCGAGAAGCCGAGAGGCAGATCAAGGCACCGGCCGTGGGCGAGGAGCTCCATAGCCCCGCTCTATGTTGCGCTACCCATCACCTAGGTACGCCTCACGGTCACCGCAACTCCACCGCAGCCTTAGCGAGCCACCGCGACGATGTTGCCCCGGCTGAAGAGGAATCCGTCGTGTGCCCGTGTAGTGGCGCCGTGCGCCATGCGCTGTGCTAGTGCCCGTCGAGGTGGCATTGACTGTCGAGGCGGGAGTGGCGGCAGCGCCAGCGCCGCGACGTGCGCGACCCGGGACCGTCCGAAGTGGCGGCGGCCGGCGGCCGGCGTGCGGCGTCCTCGGCGTGTTGCGTCCGGCGTTTGGCGTCCGGCGTGCCGCGAGCGGATCCGGCGGTCGCGTGTTGCGTCTCGGGCTCTACGACGGGGAGGCGGTTAGGAAACGATGCAGCGGTGAGTCACCGAGGTGGTACCGAGCGAGCGAGCTGCAAGCGGGAGGCGGGGGCGGCTGGCTGCTGCGGGATGCGGGTGTCGGGTGTGCGGATGCGGACGTGCGTCGTGTGGTGGTAGCCGATAGGGAGTCGGCCGGTCGGGACTCGGGAGAAAGTTAGGGTTTAGATTAATTTGGGCTGGGCTACATGCAACATGGGCTGGGCTGTACATCAAGTCTTGGGTCCCCATCGGGTACCCCATGGGTCAGATTCAATCCCCGCCCCATGCCCGACTTATGTCGGGGCGGGTACGGACGCCACCCATGGGTGAAAAATGTCCCCCCATCCCCGTCCCCATCGGGTCGGGTACCCGGCCCTGAATTGCCATCCCTATTCCGTATACAGGCATCTTTTAGCCCAAAAAATTTGCCTTCGATAGAACCTAGATATCAAAGCCGCTGCTAGAACCAACATCGGGAATCAAGATTGATGATGTTCCACGACAACCAGAGCCCTAGCCGTTGTTGCTAACAACGCATGCATGATTATCATATCAAATTTGTTTGCACTCATGCAGCTTCTCCCTAGCCGTTGCGCTCCTGCATATAACCTGCAACGGGATCTTTGATGCGGGAAACTAAATTGCTTCTCGTTATGTGAGGCGTAGCAGGATAACGGAGAAACATAAATAAAAGAAATAAGGATCCAAACTTGTTCATGTGTTCGCCTCAGCGACCAATGGTTTTTTCGTGCAAAGTCAGATCTATGGACAACTATTTTTTCCTTGCCTCCTCCATGCTCCCGTGTTAAATATATACAATTCTTTGGTCACATGAATGCAGTGGTATCACCATGATTTATTCCTCGCTGCATGCTGTAAATTCTTATTCATTTAATGTCAACAATATATCTCTCTTATTTTGCCTTTTGTACTACATGTTCTTTTGTTAATGCTGTATAGGAAGATCAAGCTTACAATCTTGAGAGTACAAAACTTGCATGACATGCTAACCGGATTTCAATGTTGCACAAGCATTAGGAAAGGGCACAGTTCAAGTTTGTACATGCTTAATGTTTGTAATTACCATAGAGTTGCCTGTGGATGCTGAAATCGATGTTTCGTGTCATCAAAAGTCTGTTGCTCACATGAAAAGAAGGGATTTGTCTGGATGCAGCCTTTATGAAAAAAGATCGGGATAGCTAGAACAGATGGAGCTCTACACTCCACAGTAGCTTTCATGCATGTGGTTTCATTGCCAGGTATTTACTGAAAGCCAATGTGGTTCGGTTTTCTTTTCAGGCTATCGCAAATAATAGTACCACTACCACATGAGAATTTTTTGACTTATAGCCAAATATGAATTACTCGAGGTGCATAACTTTAACTTTTGTATGTATAAAGAATATTATGGTACATATGTGAATATATAATGGGAAAAAATCTGTGGTTCTATTGAAGCAACAAAATACTGAGTTTGCTACAGCCATTCACTATAAAGCAACAACAATCAAATCCACTTCGCCCTCTGAAGTCCTATA
>JAUNZO010002729.1:0-169074 GCA_031894775.1 Chloris gayana
TTTGACCAGGGGCCCATTGTCGCCGACCGTAGGTCAAAGAGGGCCAGTGCAGTAAGGCCGACGGCCGCTTGGGCGAGTAAAGGGCGCGTCCCTCCCGAAAATCGTGCGCGGACGCCAACGTAAGGGCATAACGTTGATGGGCCCGGCCCACGTTGTAAAATTAGAAATAATAGTTTAATTTTGGAAAAAGGATCCTAGTCGGTTAGGAAATCGACCCGAAGAGGGTCCGAGTAGGATTCTTTGTGCCGGGTATAAGTTTGTACTCGGATGTAACCTCGTAAACTCGATTCACATCCAACACAATTTTCGCGCATCGCCAAACCCTAATTTTCTCGTCAAGTTTCTATCGTTTTCGCGCGGGATCTTCGGGGCTCCGGTCGACGACACGTTGGCTTGATAAGGTAATTATGTTGTCTAGTTCTCGGCGCATTGTTCGTAATTAGATGGCTTAATTGCTAGTTATCCGGCGACCAAATCTGTCCCTAATCGTCGTAGTGAGTATCGGCCGGATGAGCCAAGTCGACCCGGTCCGGGCTCGTGGTGGAGGTAGTTTGACTTGTCCCGCCTCCCCGTTCCAGTCTTTGCTCACAACGCCGATTGGCTCGGATTTGGTCGTTCGAGTCACAGAATCGCTATAAAAGTTCTTTTACATCTTGGCCGATTCGATCGTGCAAATTCAGTTGACGTGTCCTGTGTTTGCCTTCGCGATAGTTGACTTGTCCTAGGCGCATACAGACTCGATTGGCTAGGATGTAGATTTACTTTCATAGTTAAGACGTTTATGATTGGGCTTGTCCTGAATCGGCCAGCGTGCGCGGCCGTTAGACCTGGTCCGATCGTGTGCCATCGCTTGACTTGTCCTGTTGGAGCGACTGGTCGATTTGGGATCTGTGTGGTTGTATTTGTCTTACTCGTTCTTTCGGAGTGTTTAGCCGATTGTTTATCACGTTCATTAGTTGTTTTATGTTCAATTAGTACCAAATCTATTAAAGCTGCTTTTTGAACCCGAGTTATTAGTATGATTTTATTGATCATCATTATACATTTAGATAGATCTAAATAATTCACTACTGTAATCAATGACAAAAATCGGCCGGATGCCTGATCGGCCGATTTGCTAATCTAATTGATGATTAAACCATCTTGCTATCGAATTAATCACATCCCATTAATAATTACCTTGTTTACATTTTATTCGATAATGCATCCCCGCAAAGTCTTAATGATGTGATCGTTTACCGACGGAATCGGCTGCTAGTCACCGATCGCATGTTATAGCGTCGGCCGATTTCAGTATCGTTTGTATCGCAGCTTCGTTTGCCTGGCATTTAATACATAAATGGATGGGCCGTGCTGCTCCCGATCGATGGCCGATTTTGTCTATCTTATGCCAGAATCGGCCACGGCTGCACATCGGTCTATCTCGGGCCGATGACCTGGAATTTTACACCTTTTATTGTCTTTGTTGGTTTGCAGGAAAACCATCCGGCACGCACCAGCGCGCACACGAGAATCGGCGAGCTGAGCCGGTCCGTTGGGAGTACGAGGACCATCGCATCAGCCGGGTTTCGGTGGACTCTCCGGACAACGGTGTGTTGGCGACTTTTGACGTCAACACACTTTTTGGCACGCCCGGTGGGACCGAAGCAACCAAGATCGGGATGTCGTACATACAGCGTGTCGGGGAGGACGGAACACCGATGGTCGATGCTGAAAATCGACCGATTTTTATTCCGGTTCCTCTTAGGACGGATGGCAAAGGGCATGGAGAAGTTTCCGATGACAACGAGGTTTCGGCTCGGGGGAAGATGACGACGTAACAAAAGCTGCAGTACCAAGAATACTCGGCCGAAGCAATGAAAAAGTACTTTCAAGCCCTCGAAGGTGACACGTGGCGGAGTGGCCACAAAAGGAGACATCCCTCGGATTCTCGCATCCGGAAGAACTAGACCAAATCAAAGCCCGAGACTGCCGGATGCCAACCAACTCGGTGATATGGTCAACTCGTCCGTTCATCGGGCCCTAATCAATCAATCGGGCGTGTTGACCAACACCATCGGGAATTTGATCAAGGACACGATTGATGGCAGACCGTTCACTCGAAGGATATTCCGGACTGCGTACACTCGGCCTTTTGGTACTCTTGTACGACCAATTCAGGGAGTTGGCCTCCGGAATGCTACACCACCGACAGGGTTCCGGTCCCTCGTACGGAATGCCACCTCACCTATGGCCTGGCAAGGACAATGCAAATGCAAGTACCAAGTACGACCCAGTCGGGCAAAGAGGATGACAAGTGGCCCCAAGAAGTCGGTAACGGAGGAAGGCGACAAACAAGATGTACAACGACCGATTTCTGAATTAGGGGCAGCGACCAATGTGGCAGCGGTCCCGCAGATGGCACAACAGACCCAATTTCTTCTACGTACCAAATACCGGCCCGAGTAGAATCGAGAACTCACCCACTATAGTACGGCCGATATCTCGGTATTCCACGACCAACCGCATCGGCTGGGGACAGGGATTCATGATCGGACGGCCGATCCAATCGGCCATGAATTATGGAATCGCTCCGCAAACACCGTTCCCGACCATCGGCACCGGGATTTCGGAAACGGCCGGTTGATACACCCGATCGGGGGCAGCCCAACACAGCTTATATGACGGGGACCGGATCGGCAACTCGCTGAACCCAATGATATGAATAGCCTCATGGCTAAGATCGCCGATATGATGAAAGATCGGTTCGATTTGAAGCCTAAGGAGAAAAGTGCATTGTATCGGCGACCTTACCCTCGATCGGATGGATTCCGTGGCTTTACCCAATAAGTATAAAATTCCCGAGTTTTCCAAGTTTTCCGGGCAAGATAACACATCAACTATGGAGCACATCAGCCGGTATGACGCACAGCCTTGGTGAAGCGTCTACTCAGGAGGCTTTGCGGGTTAGGCTATTCCCACCGTCGTTGTCCGGATCGGCCTTTTCATGGTTTGCTTCTACTGTCGCCTGGTTCTATTCGAGTTGGGCCGATCCGGAGAAAAGGTTTCACTCGTACTTCTTCACGGGCATTACCGAGCTTAGTTTGTCCGATTTAATGGCGATGAAACAGAAATCGGGGAATCGATGACCGATTATATACAGGGGTTCGGGACTACGAGGGGACGATGCTACAATCCGAACTCGACAGAGCAACAGTTGGCCGAGATCGCTTATACGGGGCTATTCTCCAACATCAAAGAAAAGTTTACCCCACATGAGTTTGATGGGCTGGCACAGCTGACACGTAGGGCGGTTGGCCAGGAAGAAAATCTCCAGCTCATCGAGAATCGGCGGTATCGGGTAGCTTATGCTGATTTCGACGATGAAGATGATGAAGAGGGAATTAATGCGATTGAGTGGACTAATAATAAACGGCCGATATTTTCTCCGCATATCAATCCTAAGGAGAAGAAATATGATTTTGATTTATCTAAGGCCGACGAAATATTTGATCACTGCTGCGGGAAAAGAAAATCCAGCTTTCCCCTCATCACAAAATTCCTACGCCGGAAGAATTGAAGAAAATGGCTAAGTGGTGCAAGTGGCATGGAAATTCGCATCATAACACCGTTGATTGTTATGCTATGAGAGATGAAATCCAGAGGGCGATTGACGATGGGGTATTGCGAGCAGTGATGTAAAGAAGAAGATGAAAGTTGATGGGCACCCTTTTCCGGCTAATACGATGTACATCAATACCATCGGCGGTGGATCTGCTGGTTTCATACGCCGATACGAGAGGAAGAGGGAGAGGGAAGAAAGAGATCGGGCGGCACGTGAACAGGAATCTATCGGTCAAAGTCAGCGATACAGGCAAAGCGTGGTCCGCCGAGAAGATTTTGACCCACACTCGGGATTGCCCTTTCTTTCGAGCATCGCTGGGACCGAAACATGAAGCTTCCATCTATCGAGAACTGTCCAGAGTGCACTAGCCGGGAAGAGTATCGTGATGTCGGGTCGTCAAGTTACCAGGGACGGCCGATTGGTCGCAATTATGAATTTCAACAATCGGCCCCCGTAAGGGCGATCGACTATGATCACGGATATGATAAACGAAGATACGTAGTGCCAAAGAGAACCTCCGTTCACGATCGATCGGGGCCGATCAATGATGAAGAAGAGTTTGATTACCAATACCATGAAGATTCGAGAAGTGATCAAACCGAGAACGAAGGACAGTGGTGCCCTGGTGGTTTGCTCAAGCAAAACCCAAAAGAGGAGGCTTCAAAGAATGCGTTGTCGGGAAATCAAGGGTGGACGGCATTACGGAGATGACCAAGATGATGAGTCCAAGCCCAAGAAGGAATGGAGGCCGAAAGTGCGAGTCTCAAGTGGTCCGAGCTGAAGCCGCGGTGAATATGATATCCATGATGCCCAGGATTGTCGGATCGGCCGATGAAAATTCGAGTCGAAGAAGAACCGATTGGGGAGACTTCGGGATTTCGTGGACGCCGGAATCGGCGGTATTTGATAAGCCGATCAACTCCGATCATTTGCATCTCAAGGCATTGTACATTAGCGGCTACGTCAATGGGTCACCAATGAGGAAAATGTTGGTCGACGGAGGGGCAGCGGTCAATGTCATGCCGATTACTACATACCGCAAGCTCGGGAAGACGCCGAAGAAATGATGAGGGCTAATCCGACGCTCAAGGATTACAGTGGGAGAAGTCAAGATGTGCGTGGGGCCGCAATAATGGAGATCACCGTGGGCAGCAAAACCATACCCACCACTTTTTTCATCATCGACGGAAAATGTGCGTACACAACTTTGTTGGGGAGAGACTGGATTCATGCCAACTGTTG
This sequence comes from Chloris gayana, assembly GCA_031894775.1. Taxonomy (NCBI): domain Eukaryota; kingdom Viridiplantae; phylum Streptophyta; class Magnoliopsida; order Poales; family Poaceae; genus Chloris; species Chloris gayana. Next base: position 4,847 of record JAUNZO010002729.1, read on the forward strand.
CATCCCATCAACCATGCACCAGTGTTTGATTCAATGGGTCGGCAACAAGGTCGAAATCGATCGTACGGGCCGATAAATCAGTAACCATTGCAACCGCCGATTTCGAGTCTGCCGGTCCGGAGAGCCTGCCTTGTTTATCGGGCACGTATTGGGATGCGGAGGCCATAAACATCACCGACGACGGAGTTATTGTGACCGGGGGTCGGGTACCCCCAGCTGCTCCGATGGGCCCCACAGGAGAATTGACGGACAATCGGCCGATCGATACACGCACGGAGGATATGATGAATCGGCCGATTAACGAACCAGAAGACGGAAAATTAGGCCACGGTTTTGTGTCGGCCGACGAGTTGGAAGAAGTAGATATAGGGGATGGAGACAAGCCTCGGCCGACATATATTAGCAAGAAATTGTGTAAAGAAGTAAGAGATGAATTAGTGGCCTTGTTGAAAGAGTATAAAGATTGTTTTGCTTGGGATTATAGCGAGATGCCTGGACTCAGCCGATCGATCGTTGAACATCGGTTGCCCACCAAGCCCGGATATCGGCCATATAAGCGGGGGCTCGGAAAATTGACCCTAGGTATTATGAAGCCGTCAAAGAAGAGATTATCAGATTATATGAGGCCGGCTTCATTAGGCCATGCCGATATGCGAGTGGGTTTCCAGTATTGTGCCGGTGGAAAAGAAAAATGGAAAGATGCGGGTCCGCATTGACTTGGAAATTTGAATAAGGCAACTCCGAAAGATGAGTACCCAATGCCAAACGCCGATTTGTTAGTTGATGCAGCCGCCGGCAACAAAATTTTGAGCTTTATGGATGGAAATGCTGGGTACAATCAGATTTTTATGGCCAAGGAAGATATATCGAAGACGGCGTTTAGATGCCCCGGGCGTTGGGACTATATGAGTGGGTTGTCATGACCTTCGGACTAAAAAATGCTGGTGCTACATATCGGAGGGCCATGAATTTTATATATCACGATTTAATCGGCCGATTGGTGGAAATTTATATTGATGATGTCATGGTGAAATCAAGATCGGTTGGGAGTCATGTGGCTGATCTCGGAGAAGTGTTGAAGAGGACAAGACAATACGGCACCGAAGATGAACCCGCTCAAGTGTGCGTTTGGCGTCTCACTGGACAATTTCTGGGGTTTATTGTGCATGAAAAGGGAATTGAAGTCGGCCCTAAGAGTATTGATTCTATCGGAAAATTGGAACCGCCGACGAACAAGACGAAGCTCCGATCCCCGATCGGCAAGATTAATTTTATTAGGCGATTTATCTCAAACTTGTCCGGTCGACTTGATGTGTTTACGCCATTATTGAAACTCAAAGCCAATCAAGAATTTCGGTGGGAGCCGATCCATCAAAAGGCTTTAGAAGATATCAAGAAATATTTGGTGTCCCCACCGGTGATGGTTCCGCCAAAGCCAGGCACACCCTTTAAGTTATATTTATCGACCGATGATAGGTGCATCGGCTCGACGATTGACTCAAGAACAGGAGGGAAAAGAGCGGGTCATATTTTATCTCAGCCGCAAATTGATTGACGCAGAAACACGGTATCCGAGAGGTGGAAAGGTTATGTCTCTGTTTGTATTTTTCATGCACAAAATTAAGGCATTATCTCGTTGGCCGAAGAGTGTACTGTCGTTTGCCAGTGCCGATGTCGTAAAATATATGCTATCGGCTCCGGTCCCCAAAGGCCGGTTGGGCAAATGGATGTTGGCAGTTGCGGAGTTTGATTTAGGCTATGAATCGGCCAAAGCGAGTAAAAGCACAAGTATTGGCTGATTTAATAGTGCAACACGGTGAACACTCGGCCGGATACGTTGAACCGATGCCATGGACGGTATTCTTTGATGGTTCAATTTGCAAGGAGGGAAGTGGAATCGGCTTGGTCGTTGTGTCGCCTCGGGGGCAATATGTGGATACTCTATTACAGTAGAGGCGCACACCAACAACTAAGTCGAATACGAGGCAGTATTAAAAGGACTGGAATTACTCATCGATGCCGGGGCTGATTTTGTGGAAATTTTCGGGATTCCTTGTTGGTTGTGAGTCACCTGGCCGATGAGTATGAGTGTAAAGATGAAATATTGTTGCAATATCATAGAAAGTGCCAGAAGTTAATGAAAAGGTTCAAGTGTGTTAAAGTCAGCCATATACCAAGAGAGCAGAACTTTGAAGCAAATAACTTGGCTCGGTTAGCATCCGGATATCGGCTCGCCGAAAACAGTTTAGAGATAGCTGATATTGAAGAAGCCGATTGGCGTACGGAAATTTGAAATTTTTTGAGCAATCCATCCCAAGCTACGGATAAGAAGATAAGATATAAAGCTTTGAAGTATGTTCTGTTGGATGATCAATTATTTTACAAGACAATTGATGGGGTGCTTCTCAAGTGTATTGATGACACCGAGGCCAAAGTGGTAATGAGCGAAGTGCATGATGGGATTTGCGGAACGCATCAATCGGCCCATAAAATGAAGTGGCTGCTAAGGCGAGCTGGTTATTATTGGCCGACAATGTTGGCCGATTGTTTCAAATATTATAAAAGTTGCCAAGATTGCCGAAATTCGGGCCTATACGGAGGGCGCCGCATCGGCTATGAATCCAGTAATCAAACCTTGGCCGTTCAAAGGCTGGGCCATGGATATGATCGGCCGGATAAATCCAAAGCATCAAGCAAAGGACATCAATACATATTAGTAGCTACAGATTATTTCACTAAGTGGGTTGAAGCGGCACCTTATCGCAAAGTTTCAACGATCGACGTGATAACGTTTGTTAAAGAGCATATCATTTATAGATTTGGGATTCCGAAACAATCACGACAGATCAAGGATCAGTATTCACGTCGGACGAATTTCAATCTTTTGTTGATGAGATGGGAATTAAGTTGATTAATTCGTCGCCGTATTATGCCCAAGCCAATGGCCAAGCTGAAGCAGCGAATAAGAGTCTGATCAAGTTAATCAAGCGGAAAATACAAGAGTATCCTCGTAAGTGGCATATGAAATTGATGGACGCTTTGTGGGCTTATCGTATGTCACGGCATGGGGCCATGCAAGTTGCGCCGTATCAGCTTGTATATGGGCACGAAGCCGTATTGCCATGGGAGACAGCTATCGGCTCCGGAAGGATTGAATTGCAACAAAAGTTATCGGCCGATCAAGTACCACGGATTGATGATGGATGAATTAGAAGATGTAGTACAAAATCGAGTCGGATGCATTGGAAAAGATAGAGCGAGAATAAGGCGAGGGTCGCCCGCCATTATGATAAGAAGGTTGTGCAGAAACGGTTTAAAGAGGGCGATTTGGTCCGGAAGCTTAGGATGCCGATCGGCGTGAAGGACAATCGGTTTGGCAAATGGTCGCCTAATTGGGAAGGACCTTATTTGATTAGCCGATCGGCACCGGGTAATGCATATATTTTGAAAGAGTTAGAAGGGGAAGAATTCGGCCGAGCACTTAATGGAAAGTATTTGAAGCAGTATTATCCTAGCATTTGGATTAACTCATAGTGTTCGGCCTAAAAGAGACTACAGCCGATGTCGATGCACATCGCTTTGAGACGGCCGATACCGAGAGTATCGCCCTTAGCCCAAAAAATATATGTAAAACAGAGGGAGTCACCGATAAATTAGCCGACGTTTAAACATCGCCTTCGGATGGCCGATATTATGGTATATCGCCCTTAGTGCAAAAAATGTTCGCAACAAATTTTGTTCAAAATCCTATTACACCTAAGCATAATCGATCGCCTCGGCACGGGACAAGAAGTCTTGGACGGCGAGATAGTGCGCGGGCCAGCATGGAGTCGAGTTTAGCCATGACCAACAGGTCATCCTCGATGGGGCCGACATCGGCGTGCGCCGCGGCGACCATCTTCTCGGCCGTTTGAATTGCTTCGTCCGTCGTCTTCTGTTGAGCCGTCACGTCGGCCGATAATCGTGCAATGGTGGCTTCCAAGGCCGCCGCCGCTTCCTCCTTGAGAGCGGCGATGCTCTCAAATCGGCAATCTCCTGGTTGATTACCCGCAGCTCATCCCGCCGATTTGAGAGTTGCTCTTGCATCTCCCGGGTCTTCCGGGCCTCCTCCTCGGAGCGCTTGATGGAATTCTCGGCGAGTAACGCAGCTTGCTCGCTGCTCCGCGTGGCGAGCCGTACGCCGCCGGGCACGAGTGAAGTCCATTTGCCGCACTCCATGTATGCCACGCGGTGCGAGCATCGCGCACATCCTCCGGAGCTCGGTCCGGACCTCCAAGTACCGGGCCCTTATGGGTTGAGCGTCGACCACCAAGCGATCGACCGAAGAGGCCTCGAGCCTGCGCGCGATTTCGTTCATGGTGGTAAGACCGGAAGTGGATACCAAAATCGGCGCAGGACGAGGGAAGCTAAGCGCCCGAAATACCAAGAAAAATAAAATGAAGCTAATAATCGGAGGTAAATCAAGAAAATAAAAAGGAGATAGTAAAAACAAACCTGCGAAGCGTCGATGCGGAGCGGCCGGACATCTATCGGTCGTGCCATTGAACCTACGAGGTTCGTGTGTTCCAATCAGCTCTCGGCCGGCCGATTCCCCTTCACCGGCGGCATCTTCGGAGGCGGCATCGTGTACATGGCCAGCTTGTTCAGCTTCGGCGGGCTCATCGGCGGGCTCATCGGCAAGCTCATCGACGGCAGTACCTACGGAGAAGCCGCGGGCGGCTCCCGGCCGACCGATTCTTCGTCGGCAGCGGTGCCTTTGGGAGAGGCCATGGGCGGCACACGGCTAGCTTGTTCGGCTTCGGCGGCGACCTCGGGAGACGCGGGCCGATCCAAGCGAGTTGAGCTCTCCGTAAGATGTGGATCGGCCCGGCTTGGCACGACCGCCGATTCCGGAGCTACGGGGTCGGCTTTCGGGTGTCGGCGTCCTGGCCCGTGGAGGAGTTGATAGGCGGATCGGCCTATCGGGCGTTGGTGTCCGGCCCGAGGAGGAAGAACCGCCGATTCTCGCAAAGAACTCATAGTTAGATGGCATGTTAAGTGAAAAGGAATCGGCGATCATACAATAATGACTCGATGCGGCGGTGATGGTTCATCGAAGTAGTCCGGGTCGGACGGGCGCACAGGCTGCTTTAGCGGCGTGCGGTGTCGCTTCGGAGCTTGAGTCGGCGCCGCGGTCGGCACATTAGCCTTCCTCTTCTCGAGGGCGGCTGTTTTAGTCTTGGCCTTGCGGGCAGCTGGTGCCCTCGACTCATCGCCGCAAAAGCTTGGGCAGGAGTGCGATCGGTGAAGCCGATATTTGGAACAATTGGGCTCGGCATTAAGTATGCGATCGGCCGGCCACCGATGCTCTGGGTCGGCGGCTCCTCCGTGTCCGATCGAAAAAGAATATACAAGGGTGAGCATTTGGAGTGGCCGATTTCATTTATAAAATAGGCCTTACGTAAATAAATCGGCTACACATACCTCGGCGAAAGCTTCGCTCAGGACTAAGCCGGAGAAGAAGGAAGCGAGTGTTCCGGCTGCGGAGATGCCGGTTCCACTCGCCCCACCGGCGGTCAAAAAGGCGGGTACTCCGGGCGCCGGGAAAATCCGGCTAAGTCGCCGGTGACGACATCGGCGGTGCGGCCGACAAGCCAATTCCACCGAATGGCGTTGTCGACGTTAGCCCGCGCCTTTATTTGCCCCACATAGAAGAGGTCGGGGGCAACCGGCCGAGCCGAGTTGGCGGGCCGCCACCGACGGGTGGTAGAACTCATAGGAGCAGAAAGCCTTGCTCCCGACGAACGAGTCCCGTCGGCAGCAGACAGGGCGGAGGCGGTGGTGAAGATCTTGACCGCCTCCCCGTCGGCCGTTGGGAAGGTGGGATCGATCGGAAAAGGAGTGTCGTACCCCTTCTCGAAGAAATCAATGTACGGGTACCAATCCGTACTTTCGTTGTTGAGGCCCTTGTAGAGGGCGGCGAACCAATACGCCAGGTTGTCATCCGACATAGCCGCCCCGGTGCCATGGATAACGCTTCCCGAAAGAGATACATCGACCGGATCGGGCGTGGCCGATTCGGCATGGTTGCCGGGGAAGGAAAGGACACCGAGGTCCAAATCGATGGCCTTGGTGGTATGAAGGGACAACCACATTTGGATGAACCACCAAGGGCCACCCAAGTTTTTGACCGATCGGCCGGAGCGCAATTCCACGTAAACTTGGTGAAGAAGAAGGTACGCCGATCCCGGAAGGTACTTGCCCATGGGAAGGGCATGGCTGTCGGCCAGTACATCGGCCATCGGCAGGAAATTGTTTGTGGGGCTCACGCCGACCCCACGGAAGAAGAAGTGGTCAAGCCACATGTTGAGGAAGGCAACGTGCTCGCGGCGATCGACCGTGCCGTGCCCCTTGTTGTAGGTCCGGATGTAGACCTTCCAACCCCTGGTGTCCTTAGGGTTGATCCGATGGGAGGACTTAATGCGGATGGCATCCGGGGTGGCCTCCGCCGTGATATTCAAATCGGCCAACATGACCGTATCCAGGAGGGTCATGGTAGCCGGCCGTGGCCGAACATGAAGCAGCTTCGAGCATCCGACCGAGAGATAAGAAGGCTGCCGCCGACAACGGTTCATTCTTGTGGTGGTCGGCCGGAGAGAGTTTGATGGCGTGGGCGATGCCGATATTGGCCCAACTTTGCGGATGGACGGCCGATACTCGGTTATACCAATCGCGCCATCCAAGCAACGGGAGTCGGCCATGACCGAAAGCTGTTGGCCCACTCGGCCGATAAAGGAGATTGTTGCCGAAACGGAACCCGGTTCGTTTCGGCACGTATGAGATCCGTGGGGTCGGGATCGCCCATGGGGCCCAAAAAGAAGTGAGTTGGGATGTTGGATGGGATGGCAACTTGGTTCCGGATCTCCTAAAAACAAGGAATAGGGCTAAAATAAGAAACGGAACGGAAAGAAGATAGGTTGTGAAAATGAACAAGAACAAGAACACGAAGAAATATTGCAAAAGTAGGAAAGAAGGATGCCCGAATGTACATTACCTCCGGAACGGCGTTGGTGGTGGTGACGACGCTGGTCGCGGCGGCGGCCGCAGCAGCGAGCAATGCAGCAGGATTCATGGTCACCGGAGGAGAAGAACGACGGCGGCGCGGTGGGAAGTTGAAAGGGCTCGAAAAGGCAAAAGTCGCTAGAACAGGGGAAGATGAAAGCTAAGGAGAAGAAACAGATGGGAAATGACCAGGGGTGACCCCGGGTTTTATGGAGAGGTGACGGGCAGTAAAACCGGCGCAATAAATGAGGATAAATCGGTCCGACGCATGCGTTGCATACCCCGCACCGGGGGACATGTGTTGACGCCGGTTTTTGACCAAGGGGCCCATTGTCGGCGACCGTAGGTCAAAGAGGGCCGGTGGGCGAAGGCCGACGGCCGCTTGGACGAGTAAAGGGCGCGTCCCTCCCGAAAATCGTGCGTGCGACGCCAACGAGAAGGGCATAACGTTGATGGGCCCGGCCCACGTTGTAAAATTAGAAATAATAGTTTAATTTTGGAAAAAGGATCCTAGTCGGTTTGGAAATCGACCCGAAGAGGGTCCGAGTAGGATTCTTTGTGCCGGGTATAAGTTTGTACTCGGATGTAACTCAGTAAACTCGATTCACATCCAACACAATTTTCGGCGCATCGCCAAACCCTAATTTTCTCGTCAAGTTTTACTGTTTTCGCGGGGATCTTCGGGGCTCCGGTCGACGACACGTTGGCTTGATAAGGTAATTATGTTGTCTAGTTCTCGGCGCATTGTTCGTAATTAGATGGCTTAATTGCTAGTTATCCGGCGACCAAATCTGTCCCTAATCGTCGTAGTGAGTATCGGCCGGGATGAGCCAAGTCGACCCGGTCCGGGCTCGTGGTGGAGGTAGTTTGACTTGTCCCGCCTCCCCGTTCCGCTCTTTGCTCACAACGCCGATTGGCTCGGATTTGGTCGTTCGAGTCACGATGAACCGCTATAAAAGTTCTTTTACATCTTGGCCGATTCGACCGTGCAAATTCAGTTGACGTGTCCCGTGTTTGCCTTCGCGATAGTTGACTTGTCCTAGGCGCATACAGCCGATTGGCTAGGATGTAGATTTACTTTCATAGTTAAGACGTTTATGATTGGGCTTGTCCTGAATCGACCGAGCGTGCGCGGCCGTTAGACCTGGTCCGATCGTGTGCCATCGCTTGACTTGTCCTGTTGGAGCGATCGGTCGATTTGGGATCTGTGTGGTTGTATTTGTCTTACTCGTTCTTTCGGAGTGTTTAGCCGATTGTTTATCACGTTCATTAGCTGTTTTATGTTCAATTAGTACCAAATCTGTTAAAGCTGCTTTTTGAACCCGAGTTATTAGTATGATTTTATTGATCATCATTATACATTTAGATAGATCTAAATAATTCACTATCTGTAATCAATGACAAAAATCGGTCGGATGCCTGATCGGCCGATTTGCTAATCTAATTGATGATTAAACCATCTTGCTATCGAATTAATCACATCCCATTAATAATTACCTTGTTTACATTTTATTCGATAATGCATCCTCGCAAAGTCTTAATGATGTGATCGTTTACCGACGGAATCGGCTGCTAGTCACCGATCGCATGTTATAGCGTCGGCCGATTTCGTATCGTTTGTATCGCAGTTCGTTTGCCTGGCATTTAATACATAAATGGATGGGCCGTGCTGCTCCCGATCGATGGCCGATTTTGTCTATCTTATGCCAGAATCGGCCACGGCTGCACATCGGTCTATCCGGGCCGATGACCTGGAATTTTACACCTTTTATTGTCTTTGTTGGTTTGCAGGAAAACCATCCGCACGCACCAACGCACACGAGAATCGGCGAGCTGAGCCGGTCCGTTGGGAGTACAGGACCCTGCATCGGCCGGGGTTTCGGTGGACTCTCCGGACAACGGTGTGTTGGCGACTTTTGACGTCAACAAGATTGGAAATATGTCTTATATTCTTCTACCTCCCCCACATTGTGAATGCCACTATATCATAACAAAAAGGTATCATCTTCCTCGCCATCACATTGTTCCTGCTCTTACTAGATTTACGAAGATGCTATTATAACCGACACGTCCGGATGTAGCTGCCATGTTCAGTGCGGATGCAACCAAAGAGGACTAGGACTATCTCGCCACCATCAAGTGGCATGTGTTTACTGGTTTTTTTGCACACTTGATCGGTTCTTAGCTTCGGCCACCAAATAATTGAGCAAGCATCTCTCTCTCTCTCTCTCTCTCTCTCTCTCTCTCTCTCTCACGTGCAAGGAGGCAGCAAAGTACGGCACCACCATCGGACTAGCCGCACCGGCGTATCGCAAAAGAAACTGCAGTACCGCGGTGGCGAAATTTTTGTTGCACCGGGTACTGGGTGTCGTCCGCTAGGCCTCCGGTTTGTCCCGCTTCCGCCAAATGAAGCGGGGATAGCGAGGAGCGCTACCCACCGACGTGGCACGGGGCCCACGTGCAATCCCAACTACCGCGGCGCCATCCCGGCCTCCTTCGCCGCCCCGTCGTCGAGGCCACGCCGCCGGCATCCACCTCGCCCGCGAGCCCGGAGATGGAAAACGGGAGGGAGCATGGAGGGATGGCAAGATAGCACGGACGACCGCCGCAGCCGGAGGAGGAAGAGGGCGAGGCCGCCGAGCTCGCCCCGCCCCACCCACGCCGGAGCCGCCCGCCGGAGGAGGGAGGCCCGCGCGGCCACCGGATCTAGAGAGACGAGCCGTGGATCTGGAGGGAGGCCCGCCGAGGCTTGGCCGGGGCGCGCGGATCCAGGCCGAGGCGAAGAAGGGGATGCGAGGGGAGGAGGCGGGTCCCGGCGGCGACGCAGGGAAGGCGCGCGCAGTGGGAGGAGAAGGACGCGTGGGGGAGGCCGACGACGGAGGTGGGGAGGCCGGCGGGCGGTGGCGGGCCTGCGCATGGGGGAGGCCGGCGGCGGTGTCGGGCCTACGCATGGGGGAGAAGAGGACGGGCGGCGGCGGAGGCAGCGCGAGGGAGGCGCGCGCGGCGGACGAGCGGCGACCATCTCGCGCACGGGAGGCGGACTGGCAGAGGTAGCGCGACGCAGGCGCGCGGGCGTGATGGACGGCGGTCGGGGGAGGCGAGGCTACTGCGGAGGACGGGCGGTGGCTGGAGCGGAGAGGAGTGTTCTAGAAAGGAGAGGAGAAGAGGGAGGAGAGAGGAAAAAAGATGGGTGGATGACATGTGGGCTCCACGAAAGTTTGTTACATAGAGGATAAAATATAGAGTATGACGAGTGCGAGAGAAAGTGTATAGAGGAAAGAATCTTGCCGACCAGGATAGAATATTCTGTTTAGAGGATGATTTTAGAGTACGACGAGTGCGGATAGTCTCAAGCACCACCATCCTCTATATGTGGCATTATTATCTCGCCACCACCCACAACCGACCCCTAAAGGTGGCATTCTCTAGGGTGTTGTAGAGCCACCGCAACAAGGGTGTTTGAAATGATACTCTATCCGAAAGGACCACCGTCAGCACCTTCCTAATCCATGTGTACGCAAGCAATAAATGTTGATGTGTGAGAATACCGACAAATGGGGGTCTGGACTGTCCTTTGTGAGAGGATCGAGAGCAAACGGATCAAGACTAATCTCACAAGAAGTACACGAAGACACAAGGACTTTACCCGAGTTCGGGCCACCGTAAGGTGTAATACCCTATGTCGTGCATATCTAGTGTACTATTGAGGTTGGAACCTTACAATGGTGTTCTAGGGTTTGCTTGATCGAGTGAGTCTACTTCTACATTGATAGGGCTCCCCGTTTTATAATTTCTTAGAGGGGCACGCTACGGTGCCGAAACCCTAATGCCTCACGCATGCTGAAATCCGACAAAGGATCCTCGTATTGATGTTCCCGACGCATGAGGCTTGGCGCCGCACGGTTTGGCTAATAGGGCGTGGGGGCATGACAGGACTACTCGGGCTTCGGTCGTTCCTTGTCGTGCTAGGGGAAGGGGCATAACGACGTTGCTCGTTACGCTATTTCCCTAGGCGCCTCGTCCGGGCCCTATCGGGGGATGCGCGCACCGTTTGACACGCATCCCGCGTGACGGTCGGGGTGGGGAGTTAAGGCCACTCCCACCCACTCGTGTCGGGACCATGCGCCCACGGGTGTCACGTATCCCGTTAGGGTTACTAATTATGTCTCTCCAGGGAGGCGCGACTTACTTCGTAAGCCTCGTGCGTTACAAGGCTAACTTTGGTGGAGCACGCCCGAGTAGGCTAGTGCTTAAGGGAGGCGATCCACGAGCGGTTATGGAAATCCTCATTCCGACTACACTCGACAATAAAGGAAATACTTCCATTAGCAATAAGGAAAGTACCAAGGTCATCACCTTCCCCATCCAAAGGGCATGTGCGCCTAGTTTAATTATTGATTGTAGTTTAATGTAAATATCGACTCTCCGATGTGGCGCTGAGAACAAGAACTGGCGAGTGATATGTAATGTTGCTTCAAATTTCAACTTGTTAAGCCTAGGTGCCACAATGTTTACACGTTGAACAATGACATTATTAACAGTGATAGACAACTCCTCAAGCGATGATCTTCATGGTGTCCGCAATCCAATAATAAGTGAGTGAAAAGCGGTACAAGGCAGAAAAACGAGGGAGCAAATCACTCGGGTCCCACTCATTAGCATTATACTATTGAATGTATCAAATTAGCTGTAGATATATCTTATTAATGTGTCAAATGATAATTTGATATACAAAATATCAAATTTGACACATGATGGATGAATTTTGCATTTATGAACTTCAAATTATGATTTGTCACAAATTAATAAGACATATCTACAACTAATTTGATATGCTTAATAATATAATAAGAGATTTAATATTAATATTGAACTATAATTAATAAATAAACTAGGATGGATTCGGAAGAAGGTAGAGGCACGGTGGTGGGTGGTGTTGGCGGGTGGCGTGGCACGGTGGCAAGGGCGTGGTCGCCGTGGTGGTGGTGGAGGGCGGTGGGCACTGCTTGGGCGGGGGATGCACAACGACAACGATCGCGGGTATGGGTGGCGCGGCGCGATGACGAGGTCGCTGTCGTCCGTGGCAGGTTGGGGAGGTCGACGGAGGGGCCGAGGGGTAGCGAGCGATGGCGTCGGGCAAGACGCCGGAGTCGCGAGCAGAGGGTCGCGGGGGAGGGGGTGTGGATGTAGGGAGGAAGAAGAAAACGATGACAGGCAGGTTAGACGAATCCGAAACGCTCCCTAGTTAGTTGAATCCATTATTAAAGCATCGGATCATTATTGGGTGATGCATAAGACTCGAACAAGGGCAACAGTACACTAAAGGGCATAAATAGCACAGTACAATCTCATCGTTACTCATGATGGCTCTCTGTAACACGGGTTGTATCAACACTATCGCACCACCTCCTGTATCTGGCCTCTTTGGTCCTATATGTGGTCTATGGACAAGGTGATGGCTACTCCTGTGCTATTGCGGCTCTCTGTGCTCTCGGCCTTCGCTGGCCCCGCTCCTAAACTCAGGAGCCCCGTACATGGTACCTTAACGCTAATTTATTTGGTCACTATGGAGGGCGGAGCAAGGTGCTCCGTTCATCAGAGACTCCGCTTGGGTGCTCTGCCACCCGTGTTATCCCTAGTTCCCTACAAGCAGCATGGGACGCCCGGGCCTCACAACCTACACTGAAGGCTGGGGTTAAAAATACCCTTAAAAAGAAATGGTCACATTACGGATTCGTTCCAAATTAAAAGCGAATGGTATTGGGATTAGTCCTGCGCGTGTAATTTTGGATCTGTATGTCAGAGTGCTGATCACTAATTAAGGAGTCCAACCATTGGCCCTCAAAAGCATAGCGTTGTTATGTGTTATTTAGTGCGTGATTTGCATAAGAAGGGGCCAAAATCTGATGTGCAATTTCAAGGCTTGAGGGTATACTTCACCTACGTACCGGGGTTCAGATCATCCCTGTACATGCTTAGTGGTGTGTGCTAATCATAGAAAGAAAAACATACTAGGATTTATATATGCAAATATATACTTAAGATGTATTTGACACGGTTTATGCTCAAATTATTTATAGTGCTTATACTGTTTACATGCTTATTCTATCAAAACTGCTAATAGTGCTTATGTAGCATAAACAGTCAACCTATTTGACAAAAGTGCTTATGCTTATTCATGAAAATTGCTTATTCTTACACATAAGCACTATAAGCTACGTTTTGCTGTTTTGTCCAAAATGCTTACGTGTAGTATAAAATGAGCGTTTGACACGGCTTATGCACAAAATGTTTATAGTGCTTATGCTGCTTATAGTGTTTATTATGTCAAAATTGCTTATAGTGCTTATTGTACATAAGCAGATCAATCCGTTTGGCAAAACTGTTTTTGCTTAACCATCAAAATTGCTTATTCACACTCATAAGCGCTATAAGCTACGTTTTGCTGCTTCACTCAGAGTGCTTATGCTAGTACAAAATTGAAAAATGCTTATAGGTGCCTATACTACATAAGCAGTTTTGCTATTGTATTGTTTGACACTTCAAAATATTTATTGAGCATAAGCAGCTTCAATAAGCATTTCTATAAGTCGTGCCAAACAGACCCAAAGTGCTTATACCTCATAAGTACTTTGCTATTTTGCCGTTCAGTTCAAACTACTTATTGAGCATAAGTAGTTTCAATAAACAGATTCAATAAACCGTGCCAAACACACCCTTAGATCCAAGTTAAATTTATCCAAACTTTTGTGGTACTTGAAGAGAGTAAAGTAAACTATCTCTTAAAAAACTACTTTAAATAACGAAAGGGTTCCATATTATGCTAATGTTTCAGCATTGGATCTACCGACATTATTTTTTGATTGTAAATCTTTATGATCATGGACAAATTACTTGGCTTTCTGAGTATATATCTTTGATAAAATCAAATAACTCCTTATATTTTCTTTAATAGAGGTAGTACATGTCAAACATCGCCAAAGAATACATTGGCCAGTTGGCCACGTCTGGGCAACAACAAAAGGAAAAAAAACTCGTTTTGCTCGTAGGAACGAGTGACCGGGGAGAGGCTGCCTACTCTCACTCCTGTCCAAGCATTTCCATAATTCCATGCCAATAATAGGCTAAATTTCTATGGGATACAGGCCTTAGCTGCCGATCCCGTGCATGTTGGGCCCGTAAACAGAATCAAAACGACCTCCAATTCATCAAACTTTCAGCTGGTGCCAGAAGGGTGAAGAAATCCGTAGCAACAAAGAACGACTCAGAAATTCATAATTAATGGCCTCCACGTCGTCGAGGAGATCCGCGGCCATGACATGGCTGGTGGCGGTGGTGGTAGCCGCCGCGGTGGCCGGCGTCGCGAGTCACGAGCACGAGCACGAGCACGACGAGCACGAGGAGAAGCTGGGGTGCTTCTGCGACTGCATGAAGTACCGGTGCATGACGCTGGGCAGCGCCGTCGACAAGTACGGCTGCGCGGGCGCCTGCGACCAGGCCTGCACGCAGCTCGGCAAGCCGGGCCAGACCAGGGAGGACGGCTTCTGCGGATTCTGAGCGGCAGGTTTAGGGCCGCAAGTCCGGCCTGTCTGCGGCCCGGCCCGTTCGAAAGGAAAGTGTATGAATACCACGATCCACGAGTTCTGCCTCTGTGCAGTGTGCGTGTCTGTAAATCGGACCAGTTAAGCAGACTGATGATGCTTTTCAATGGGACAGAGGTAGCATCAGCTTTTGGTCCCCTCAAAAAAAAATCGCCACATAGTGTTTAGGTGCTGGTTCTTGCTAGACAACCTTTCAATCATCTATCTATCTACTAGTATAATTTTTCAGTTGCAATTGGGAGAGCAGAAATGTGAGCAACTGAGCCGGGGAATTCGGCCTTGCTTACCATGAAACAGGGCGCCCCTTCTCGAAGGGTGAAGCGCAAGCAACACTAGAGCTACAGGGCGCGCGCGCCCATCCAAAACTGTTTGTCCGCTGGCGCTCCGGCGTACGCCGGCAGGCGGCAGCTCGGTTTTCCCGGCGCGGAAGTTTTGCCATCACGAGAAAGCAACGTCCACCCAAACCCAAGGCCCCAAACCACAGAATAAACAAATCACCGCGCGTGCTCGCGGACACAGCACCGCCCTTGGAATTTGCTCTCAGCGCGCTCCAAATTATTGGTCGCCACTGTTGCACGTCCAAGTGTTGCGGATATTCTACACCGATCTCTGACGTGATGCACTATACTCCAGCGGCAACAGTGGTCTCGTCCGATCAAATAATAAAATCCTGTAAAAGTGATGGTGTGCGGTGGTGTGGTGGGCGCTGGAGCCGGACGCCTATCTTCTTCTCCTGCTCCTCCGGGGACCGATTGATGTGGCATTGCGACGACGTCCACGAGGAGATTGGGGAATAGGCAGGCATAGCGGCTGTCTGTTCTTGGCAGCTTGACCGTTCGCTGCGTTGGATGCGGGGTAAGGAAAGAGAAAATAATAAAAGGTGCGAGCTACTCCTACTCCCAACCTCTTTGATGCGTCAGAGTTCTTCAACCCTCTCGTCATCGTGCTGTAGTACTGCTGCGTGCGGGTCATTAGGCATTTGTTTTCGGCGTTTAAATGCAGCGAAATCTTCTTCTTTCTCTCCCAAATTCCGGCACAAAGGCTTCGATTTCTCGGCATCCATTGATTGAGATTTCAATGACGCTACCAATTCGCTTCATTGGGCTGTAGTACTAGGAGACCGCCAGTCCACCCCTGTCCGGAGCCGGTGCTTGATTTCTTGCCCCTACCCCCTCCTAATTTTTTTCCCCGCGCTACTTGCGGGCAGCATTACCAATCCATGGAGGCAGGCTGGAGCCTGGAGGAGCGTTCATGGAGCCATACCAATGCCATAGGTGATGGACCTTGTGCTGTCACCTATCATGATCTTGCATCCTATCCGGAGCGAATCCTTGATTTGGTTCCTTGAGCTGGGTGGTAAGGAAAAGATTGCTTTTTTAGGCTATATACGTACATGTATATGTAGAGCTTCTTTCCGATGCTGTGTGGTTCACTTCACTGGTTGGCATCAGTTCCTTGTTTGGGCGTAGGACTAGTGGTCCATCCAATCCTTGCCGCATCAGGAAGATGCTCACAGGGACTACACATTGCTTGGCCCTACTACTACCAAGAAACAGGCAAGAATCTAGAGCAACATCGTCGTTTCAGTTGGAACATTGAAAGCCGCCGGCTCATTGCATTCTTATCCAGTTGGTCCTGGTCACTGGGGTAAAAAAGGCTAGTAGAAGAATTCCGATGCAGTCTCCATTTCTCAAAGATCAGGACACCTTGATCTGAAGAAACGACGCTTTTTCATGGCTCTTGTACTAGTACGCGTCTTAAAAGGAGGGAGAGGGAGACCACATGCATTTGTCCGTAGTTTCACATGGCGTGCTCCTCCTCTATTTTCCGCAACGCATTGCCTTTCTGGATTGCCTCAACGCCACACCCTAATAATCCGCACATCGCCTTCCATGGATGTATCGAATAGCACCTAGTTCGATGTGACCTGGTCAGTTTTTTTTGCTTCTTGGGCTCATCTCATTTTCGCTCGATTTTTTGATTCGTTCATTCTGTATTGTTCTGCATTTCTTGCATGGGGTATGTTTTGGTAGGGGACGGATGAGATGAGAGCGAGAGTAGCAGTGATGAGTCTGCTGCTTCAAGAACACGTGGCGGTCCTTCCCTGGCCTCTCCCTCTGTAACATAGGGCGGGCTCCACTGCCTTTAACCATGGCATGTGTCTTTTGCCTTGTCTGGTCGGCCCGGCTGGTCCTTCAGCTCCATCCCCTTCTGCCTGTTGAGTTCGAGTTCATACCTCAATTTCTTGCTGCGTCTTTCTTGCTTTTTGGAGGTAGCTTTTCCCTTTTTTATTTATTATTTTCCAGAGCTTTTCGTTTTGGTTTCGGTACGACGGTGTTGGTAAGATTTTGCTTCCCTTGAAACAGGATAGCAAAGCTGAAGCTGAGTGGTATGTGTAAAGGCTGAGGCATCCCCCGAGAAATGGATCTCGAGTTCGGCAGTGGCCTGAGACCACCCAAGGTGTGTGCGTTTTTGCGCAATCTATAAACTTGTTCATGAGATGGTGGAGCAATGCTTGCTAAACTGAGTGCTAGTTTGGGTTTGGGTTCTTGCAGAGGGACTCATGGAAGACCACCATGCTCCTGGCGTACCAGAGCTTGGGCGTGGTCTACGGTGACCTGAGCATATCTCCATTGTATGTGTACAAGAGCACCTTCGCCGAGGACATCCAGCACTCGGAGACGAACGAGGAGATCTTCGGCGTCCTCTCCTTCGTGTTCTGGACGCTCACCTTGATCCCTCTCATCAAGTATGTCTCCATCGTCCTGCGAGCCGACGACAATGGCGAGGGTAGGCAAGTCGCGTAGATTTCACTTGCTGCATTGCAGTCTATGCAAGCTAAGAACATTATAATTTTCATATGCTCTGAAATCTTGCAGGAGGGACATTTGCTCTGTACTCTCTGATTTGCAGGCACGCAAATGTGAGCCTTCTCCCAAACAGGCAAATTGCGGATGAGGAGCTTTCCACGTATAAACTGGAGCGCCCACCGGATACGACTGACAAGTCCCGCATCAAGGCCTGGCTTGAGAAGCACAGGAAGCTCCGCGTTGCTCTGCTGATTATGGTGATGATTGGAACATGCATGGTTATTGGGGATGGCGTCCTCACGCCAGCAATCTCTGGTATCACATAGCCCCTCTTTGCTCTGACTACAGATTTAATTTCTCATGGCTAGTGACTAACTTTGGCTTTTGGGTAAAATTGTCCCAGTATTCTCAGCAGTTTCAGGGCTCGAGTTCTCCTTGTCCAAGGATCATCGTGAATGTGAGTTCATACTTTAAAATTCCATGCTAAGTTAATTTCTCTTTTTTATTTGCAACTATTGGTATAGGCACATCTGTCAAAAGCTCCGGGATTTCTGTTATTCAATTTTTCCTCCAACCATTGTCAAATATTCAGATTTGGTAGCTGGGGCTTCTTAGTTGAAGATTTACAGTCTTACTGTGATAATCAATGAGCAATTTGTTCCAAAAGACTATTGAGGCGTCTTGCCTTTATTTTGCAAATATATTCTAGTTCATGATTGTATAGTGAAAGTGGTTCGTAACACAGTGGTTATCAATAGAAAAAAAAGCCAATACATTGTTATGTCAATTACCTGGCTGGTCTCTGTACTATAGTGGAAATTAGTCATATGAACACAAATTTACCTCCCTAATGGAAGAAAAATTTCTACTTCATTTTTTTCACCATTACCAGTTTGGTAACCGAAATGGTTACAATAACCTGTGTTCATATTAGCATTCCTATTTGCACTCCAGCACTATGGCACAATAAATTTTCCACTACAGTATCTCAACATTTCCTTGTTTCGCCTGATCAATATCTTCTACATGCAGATGCGGTCATTCCAATAACCTGTGTCATATTAGCATTCCTATTTGCACTCCAGCACTATGGCACACATCGGGTTGGATTTCTCTTTGCCCCGATAGTTCTAGCCTGGCTATTCTGCATGAGTGCTGTTGGACTTTATAATATCATACATTGGAATCCTCATATCTACAAAGCTCTGAATCCTTGTTACATGTTCAAGTTCTTGAAAAAGACTAGAAAATATGGTTGGATGTCACTTGGTGGAATCTTGCTCTGCATGACAGGTAAACTCTTTAGTGACATTTATGCTCCTTCATTCTGTTAGAGTGGAATTAAATTCCTTTCTCCAGTCTATTCCAGTGGTTGACCGTTGACACAAAAAAAACTTGGTTAGTAAACTAAATGCTAATGACACAGGATCTGAAGCAATGTTCGCAGATCTTGGGCACTTCTCATATAGTGCAATCCAGGTAAGTTGTTGATCCTACGTGGGCATTCATACAATATTTTCTAAGAAACTTTTTTATGCTAAATCATCTGGCCTTGCATTTCTTGTGCAGCTTGCTTTTACTTGTTTGGTTTACCCTGCTCTGATTCTGGCATACATGGGTCAAGCTGCTTACTTATCAAAGCATCATGATTTCTACTCAAGTTCCCAAGTTGGATTTTACATCGCAGTTCCAGGTACTTGTTGTCATTTGCTCATGTAATCTCATGACTAAAAGTCAATTTGTTACCTGAACGCCACAATAAATCTCTGTTACAAGATAACTGTCAGCCATCAGACTGGAAGATCCTATTTCACATTAGGATGATGTATGATCTTTAGTAATTTTTTACTTTACGTGGCTTTTTAATTCTATTTATACACAGGAACCATTCTGTTCTTGTCTTGAAAAAAGGCACCAATCTAGTATTACAGAACACTAGAACGAGTATTCATATTTGATTTTTTTTCATATATTTAAAGGACAATACTATCTTGATTGATGAACCTGTGTATAGCAACTATTATACATTTGCATCCATAATGCACCCTGTCTTAAAGTGCCTGGTGACAGATAATTTTAAGTAATTTCTTATTTTGTATTAAAAATTCGTTACCACTGGAATTCATTTGAAGTTTTCTTTGTACTTCAGATAAGATCAGATGGCCTGTGCTTGTATTGGCAATTTTGGCATCGGTGGTCGGAAGTCAAGCAATCATCAGCGGAACCTTCTCAATCATCAATCAGAGCCAGTCCTTGAGTTGCTTCCCTCGAGTAAAAGTCGTGCATACATCTGAGAAAATTCACGGCCAAATATACATCCCTGAGATCAACTGGTTGCTGATGATCCTCTGCATTGCTGTGACTGTTGGTTTCAGAGACACGAAGCACATGGGAAACGCATCCGGTGAGCTGAACATCAGATTTGACTACTGTACAAAAGAAGATTCAGTATTCCAGCAAGATGTAACATTCCTCCTCGGTCTCTGCAGGACTGGCGGTGATCACGGTGATGCTGGTGACCACGTTCCTGACGTCCCTGGTGATCGTCCTGTGCTGGCACCGGCCGCCGATCCTGGCCCTGGCGTTCCTCCTCTTCTTCGGCTCCATCGAGGCGCTCTACTTCTCGGCGTCCCTGATCAAGTTCCTGGAGGGCGCGTGGCTGCCGATCCTGCTGGCCCTCATCCTCATGGCGGTGATGTTCATCTGGCACTACACGACGATCAAGAAGTACGAGTTCGACCTGCACAACAAGGTGACCCTGGAGTGGCTGCTGGCCCTGGGCGACAAGCTGGGCATGGTCCGCGTCCCGGGCATCGGGCTCGTGTACACGGACCTCACCTCCGGCGTGCCGGCCAACTTCTCCCGGTTCGTCACCAACCTCCCGGCCTTCCACCGCGTGCTCGTGTTCGTGTGCGTCAAGGCCGTGCCCGTGCCGCACGTGCTCCCCGCCGAGCGGTACCTCATCGGGCGCGTGGGCCCGCCCGGGCACCGGTCCTACCGGTGCATCGTGCGCTACGGGTACCGCGACGTGCACCAGGACGTGGACTCGTTCGAGGCGGAGCTGGTCGAGAGCCTCGCCCTGTTCGTCAGGCTGGACGCGTCGTACCGGTGCAGCGAGGCCAGCTGCTTCCTCGAGGACGGCGAGGCGGTGGTGGAGGCGGAGCAGCAGCAGCCAGCAGGGAGCGGAGGCTGACCGTGGTGGCGAGCAACCCGGTCCGGAACCGCGCGAGCTACGACCACCAGGACAGCGCGCGGCACTCGGCGGCGTCCGCCGTGGAGATGCGCGCGACGGAAGGCACGAGCTCGGCGGCGGCGAAGCAGGTGCGGTTCTTCATCGACAGCCACGTGTCGAGCCCGGAGGACAAGCGCGTGGCGGAGGAGCTGGAGGCGCTGGCGGCGGCGCGGGAGGCCGGGACGGCGTTCATCCTGGGCCACTCGCACGTGCAGTGCAAGCCGGGCTCGTCGGTGCTCAAGCGCCTGGCCGTCGGCGTCGGCTACAACTTCCTCAGCCGCAACTGCCGGGGGACGGACGTGGCGCTGCGCGTGCCGCCGGCGTCGCTGCTCGAGGTCGGAATGGTCTACGTGCTCTGATCCATCCACGCGGCTCTTGCTGTTTTGTTGTTCTTCCCCCCTTGGGGGACTCTGATACAGGAACTCGACGAGTGTTTACCCATCTCGTGTCACACAAGGATCAGGCCGTTTTGTGTAGTTTTACTTTTCCTTTTTTTTGAAACTTGTGTAGTTTTACTTTGTTTGTGCCGTCGTGCTGTAATGCTTATTGGGCGGCTTTCATCCGTCCGGCTGTACATAGAATCGAGGACGAGTAGATCTGAAACCAATGTCAGCATTCTGGGTTCAGCAGTTGTGAATCTTGGACTTGAGAACACTTGGATTGTTCAAGTTGGGACTTGGGACTTGGGAGATAGACTGGCGAACCGCACTGTGACTGACGGTTAAAAGCTTGAACAGATTTCCGATATAGGTCGACGGCAGTGGCGGAGGCAGAAATGTGGACCTCAAAGTTTGAACGGACTGCTACTAGAAATCAGCCCATCATGCGCAGGCCTAATGCTGGTCAAATGGGCCGCCCGGCACGGCCCAAGCACGGATAGGCCCGACCCGGCACGAAATGACAATCGAGCCGTGCCGTGCCGCCCGTCGTGCCAAGGCGCCGGCCCACGGCCCGGCACGGAATGTGTCGAGCGTGCCGGGTTGGCCCGTTAGGCATGCCGGTCCATTAGCCTTATCACCAGACTACTCTAGCTTATATGTATGAACTCAAACTATGTATATATTTATGTAGACATTTTCGGATCGTGCCTTAACGGACATGTTTCGTGCTTTGCCGGGCCGATGGTTAAACGGGCCGTGCCCGTGCCGCCCGTCGGGCTGCACCTTCGGCCCGAGCATGGCCCGTAGCCTCGGGCCGTGCCGGCCCGGCACGAAACTTAATGGGCCGTGTCGTGCTTGTGCCGGCCCAAAATTTCCGTGCTTCGGGCCGGCCCGGTCGGCACGGCCCGTTTGGACAGCTCTACGCAGGCCGATGCGCTGGAGATAGGCTGCCCACAGCCCGTTCCAAGGTCGGCCGAGATCTCCGGCCTCATCTTCACATCTCCGTTCATATCATCCCATCCAATCCGATCCCAACCTCTTCGATTCTCCCCATCGCTTCAGCAGCGGTTCAGCCAGCCTTCGAAGCCAAGTCGTCGCCACTACCGCGAGAAAACGCGGCAGCAGCTCGGATCCCCGCCCCAATGGCGACCGCGTGCCCCCGGTCTCGTTGCCGTCCACCTCCGCTCTCCGCGGCGACCGGAGGTCTGCTCGCGCCGGACCCGCGCGCCGGCGGCTCTCCTCGGTCCGCTGCACCGCCGTCGGAGGTGAGCGCCGCCTTCTCCCCTGCTCGGGTTCCGGCTTCGGGGCTGAGAATTAAGTTAATCTCATTTTGTCTTGCTGCTGTTTCAGAGGCCGTTGCGGAGGCATCGACAGTCGGGACGGCGGAGGAGCCGCTGCTGGTCAGCGCAATCAGGGGAAAGAAGGTTGAGCGCCCGCCGGTCTGGCTCATGAGGCAAGCCGGGAGGTACATGAAGGCAGGTCCACCTTGTTCCATGCCTCTTTACAATGTCTTGTGTTGCTCTGGTGTCAAGCACTATAATTAGCATTCCAGTGTACAATTAGAGGCGGATAGCGGATACACGTTGGTTCTTGGTATTTCGGTCCCTAGAAATTTTTGATATGCTATGTGAAGAAACAACTGATCCTGACCATCATAATTTGATGTTAGACAACCGAAATGCTAAATGTCAGGACCACTCTAAGATTTACTGATTTAGGCTGACAAGGACCAGGTGGCATATGTTCCAGTAGCTCTACAACTTTGTTACAACAAAAATCTCGCGGAGAAATTGTGGGCATTTCACGTCCAATTTTTAGATTGCATGCCTAGTTTATCTTTGTTAGCTACAGCTGCCTGGAAAAAGCCCCCATCAAACTGGAAACTCTTTTCTTTGAAATGCTTTTTAAAACTCTGTAAGTGCAGCGATATTTGGGGATCATTCTTCCTAACAAACAGTTTGCCTCCATTTTTCAACAGAGCTATCAATCGCTCTGCGAGCGGTATCCTTCATTCCGTGAAAGATCAGAAAATGTTGACCTTGTTGTTGAGATCTCACTGCAACCGTGGAAGGTTTTCAAGCCTGATGGGGTAAGCTGCAGATTTGTGTCCATTTCTCTTATCTTCGGCAGTTATCTCAGAACATACATGTGCTTGAGATGTTGCCCTGTAAGATCTGTTGCTCTGTTATTGATGTCATATTTTTTCACTTGCTTTGGATTAGGTCATATTGTTCTCGGATATCCTTACTCCACTTCCTGGGATGAACATACCTTTTGACATTGTCAAAGGAAAAGGTCCAGTGATTTATGATCCCTTGAGAACAGCAGCTGCTGTGAATGAAGTCAGAGAATTTGTTCCTGAGGAGTGGGTACCTTATGTAGGGCAGGCTTTAAATTTGTTGCGAGATGAGGTTAGTATTCATTTTCAGCACCCAAAGTCCCAGATATGAAAATTGGAAACATGCAGGACTGGAAATAGGCAGCTTTCTATATGTACTTTTGTGCCCCCACCAACTTTTTTTTTCGTTCCAAGCTTTAAATTCTAATTGATCAATCCTCTAGATTCGCTGAATATATTATTATGGCGTTTAAGTTGCTGAATATTTGGGTTGATTTGTTCATAATATGGCATTACTAATGGCTGCAAGGAAATAAAACAACAAATATTAGTAAGACCAATAACGTGGAGCTCTATTTTTACTAATGGCTTTTAAGTTGATTCGCTTGGAATGATTAATTGAAAATATTTTCATATCCATTTATCAATGCAGCTTCTATACTTTTATTGCTCGATATCAATATCGAGCCTGGCTTTTAATGGGCTTTGACATATTCTGTTGACGACCTTACAAATAATTGGGGATTTTTTTTCTATTTTTCATCGACTCTGTGACAATAAGATTTATTTCTTTATTATTTAGAAAAGAATGATGCTGACAACGAACTTAATTGGTTTACACATTTGTAATGTTGGATGTATGGTTCATAAAGGAATCTACTATTAGTGTTTATAATTGTCATCAATTTTTGAGTGTCGACTCAGTGGCATGGTAAATCGTATATCTAAATATCCAGTCTTTAAAATTATTGGAAAATAATTTTATACTTTTATGTTTGAATGTAAGATATCAAACAGTCTCTCTTCTTAGTTTATTTGGAACCAGCTTTTATATGGCCTTTACTATTTAGACTGTAGATTCAAAATTAAAATGCAATAACATTCTTTCATGCAGTTGTTTTGCATTTGTTGGAATGATTCCATTGGTTCTTCCCCAGGTTAAAAATGAAGCCGCTGTGCTAGGTTTTGTTGGAGCCCCCTTTACATTGGCATCTTATTGTGTGGAAGGAGGTTCATCAAAGAACTTTACAATGATAAAGAAATTGGCCTTCTCCGAACCAGAGGTATCAAAAACATCTTTATTCTATAACTTTTTCTTAAGATTGCAATAGCTTTATGATAGTTTGCTTGGCTGCTTGCGTGATGTCCCAATAAGTTAGTCGACCTATATCCTACAAAGTAATGCTAGCATGAACCATGTATTTAATTTGTTTTCTTATTCACTTAGTTGTTTTTTATCTGATAATCAGTCTCCTTGAACCGAGTTTGACAGTGACTTGTATATCTGTAGATTCTACACAGTTTACTACAAAAATTCACGACTTCTATGGCTAACTACATTAAATACCAAGCGGACAATGGAGCGCAAGCTGTCCAAATTTTTGATTCGTGGGCTACTGAACTCAGCCCAGCTGATTTTGAGGAGTTTAGCCTGCCTTATCTAAAGCAGATCGTGGATAGTGTTAAGAAAACACATCCGGACTTACCTCTGATTCTATACGCAAGTGGATCTGGAGGCTTGCTTGAGAGGCTTCCTTTGACTGGTGTTGATGTTGTCAGCTTGGACTGGACAGTTGATATGGCTGAGGGCAGGAAAAGATTGGGATCTAACATAGCAGTTCAAGGTAATGTGGACCCTGGTGTTCTTTTTGGGTCAAAAGAGTTCATTAGCAAACGGATTTATGACACAGTGCAGAAGGCTGGTAATGTTGGACATGTATTGAACCTTGGCCATGGCATTAAGGTTGGAACTCCAGAGGAAAATGTAGCATACTTCTTTGAGGTAGCTAAAGGACTGAGATACTGAATGTATGCTTTTCTTCCTATCGGCAGAAGTTGTAGATTCGCTGGTTGAGGATAGATTATGTATGTTGCATTTCAAGTTCCAATTCATTGTAATCTTATAAGCATATTTTTAGTTCAGTAGCAATGAAGTGACTACTTGTTTATACCACTTACATTGTCATCTTGTAAGCATATTTAGTTTTTTTTTTGAACGAATTGTAAGCATATTTAGAGGAGATGTCTGTAAGCACATTTAGTTAAGTAGCAATGAAGTGCCTACTTCTCTATACTACTATATCACTATAATATTAGCATACTGCTGTAACAATCCAATCTTATATTTCTTAATAAACTTGTTAATTATATGTTTGAACGATAGAAATATTTTGATTTTATCTGTTCTGAATGTATGGTGCATTCTCTTATTCCTTGTTAACCTATATTTTAAGTAGTACTTCTGTAATGCTAGGTTGGGTTGATTCCTCTGTTTTGCGTCCTAATTTTGAACTTGGGTACTGTAATGGTTTGGAGTTTCATTGACCCAGTTGAATGGTTATGTATTTGTTTAGGTACGCCATGATGCACACACTTGATACTGCCGATATTTATAAGGGGTCCTGCTTCTGCTGCTTCTTTTTGAAAAATCCTACAGGGATTTCATTCTGTGAGGCTGATGTAGCTGGCTGGCCATCAACTTCTTTTGAGCTTTTCTTGATACTAAAGTTCAAATGAAACGTCTGTATCATATTTTTAGAGTTGGTAACGGTAGCAGACAATAGAAGACGGGTTAGTGCTTGTGAAAGGCATCAACAAAAATATCTCTACCAACTAGGGAGCCTGCACTAGTACTAGAGTAATCATCTATTGCTGCTTAAACTTTCAGTAAAGTGTGGATGAATTGAAGCCTCCAGGAACGGTGGTGCAGTGCATGAATTTTTCTAGAATACCTGCGCATCATGGCCTACCAGTAATTGTCATATCTGGTTTCATGACAACAAGAGAAAAATTACAACCTGATGTGCATGATCGTATTCGACGGGTGATCACTTTGCAGCTCTCATGGGAGGAAATATTCAGGAAACAGAACAGCAGAAGCCTGCTCCAGATGCAACTAGAAGCACAAAAGCCAAATGCTTGTGGTCTGTAGTGCAGATGGAGCATAAACAAATGCCAGTTGCAGAGGAACGATCATAAGATATGGCTGTTCCCGTAGGTCAAAGTCTCCTTTTGTGTTCTCGATTCGCTAGACTATTATTGCAGCAACTATCGTAGCATCCCTTTTTAGAAAGGTTGCAATTGTTAAATGATGTTTTTTTCTCCAGTCCAATTGCTTGCTTCAGCTGAAAGAACCGGTTAGGTTAAGGGATGATCCAGTTAGGCACATATTTTTTTTTCTTTGTATAACCTACTGCTTCTAAAAAAAAAAAAAACTCGACCATGCGGAGTATGACGGCCCCGAGCATTTGCTATAAGAAGACCTTCTCACACGAGTCGAGAAAATCCCGAACCCCCTTCCCAACCATACACAGGGACTCGCGCCACAGCCAACCTACTGCTTCTGTGGCAATTTAAACCTTCATCTCTATCTTTCTTGGCGGTTGGCGCACTGCTCCCCCTTTTATTAGTCAAAGTGGAAAGTCTACGATGATGCACTGTTAAAAACTGACTAATTCTTTTCCCCACGAAAACCTTGTCATGTTACTTGCGATGCTTATCTTTGCTCTCAATTTTTCCTATTGCAGGTGATAGACATTGCCATGAAGTGATGCTTATCTTGGACCGCTCTTCTCAGTTGTTCATGTTGTTGATAAATTAAATGAAAAGTGAAAGTCTACAATTATGCACTGTTGGAAACTTACTCTTTTTTTCCCCTAGAAACTTGTCTTGTTCCTTGCGATGCATATCTTTTGCTCTCAGTGTTTCCTGTTGCAGGCGATAGACATTGCCAGGAAGCCATGCTTATCTTGGGCTTCTTGGCTCTTACTTCTCAGTTGTTCATGCTGTTGACAAATTAAATCTATCATTAAGTTTGTTCTTCTTGTTTCTAGCTTTGGCAGAGGATAAACTTGTCTGCTCCAATATGAGAGCTTGATGTTTATCTGCACCAGATTGAATGATGTTATACTGATGCTCACAGCCTAAAAGTAAAGTTGATTTATCAACTTCTCAGTTGTTCTTGCTATTACTGATAATTAAATTCAGCCCTAGTTTGTTCTTCTTGTTTGTAGCTTTGGTAGAGGATAAAATAAAATTGTCTCTCCGATCTGAAAGCTTGATGTCTATCTGCATTTCGATGGAATGATGTTGCACCGATGCTTACTGCATATAAAAAGTAAAGTTGATATTTATCAACTTGATTGCAACTCGCACAGGAACGTGACAAGTATATCTACAGTTCTGCTTGACACTGTCATTAGGTCCCATTTTGGCCTGCAATGTTTAGGTCCTACTTTGAGGAAAATGACACGTAGGAGTAATAATCTTCGTGTTGTGATGATCTCCTAATTCTGGTCATCTCGTCTCCTATGAGCGCATTTTTACCTCGGCTTGGCAGTTCCTAGCCAACAAGGTCACGCGGTTATATATTAGAGTAATAACGCGTAGCTATCAGGAATGCAGGTGAAAGCAAGATAGATTTTGTTTGACAGAGTCGGTAAGACCGCGACTCTTTTCCGATTTTGAAGGCGTAGGATCTCACGAGACAAACTTTAGCTTGCATTTTTTTTTTGCAGCTAAATTCGGTCTTGAAGGCAATATATTGGCTCTCAGCCCCCTTTCATTTTCATCGATCGCAGTCGCAGTCCTCCTTTGTCACTGCACCGAGGACTGCTACATCGACACCGCAAACGCAGATGGAGGCATGAATTCGACGCGGATCCGAGGATGATTGCAACAAAGTGAGTCGCGCATGGTGGTGAGCGGTGAGTGACCCATCAGAGCACGGACCCGCGGCCCGACAGAGCGCACCGCACCAACAGCGTCCTGACGCGAGATGCGATCGCGGCTTCTCGCGCCTCGGAAGGGCTCCCCGGCTCCCCGCTACTACAGCGACAGCCACTGCGCCCACCGACGAGGCGCAACGAAACGATCGATGCTGCCAAAGAGCCCAGATTTTTCGCCCCGCCTCCGTCCGACGTCCGAGTAGAAACGCCAACGCCCGAAGCGTGCCTGCCTACTGCGCTGGCGATCAAGCCCGGAAGCTGTCGCTCTCCCGCGGTCACGCGCACGCTGCCTGGCTCTTAATCTCTCGTGCATGCGTTGCCGCGCCGTGCGCGTTTGTTCCATTTCCATCTGGACTATATTCAGTGTGTGGGTCGCGGCCGGCGGAGTGCGTTGCGTAGGGAATGGGAATGGGAATGGGATGCGAGAGCTGGAGTGAGTGAGGGGGATGGTTGGTTTTGGCGTCGCTTTCCAGCGAAATATCTCCAACTGCGCGCGCGACGAGGATGGTCCGCGTCTTCAACCGCTTTCCTTTCCCGTCTCCTTTGTTTTCTGTGTCTCACTCTCTCGCGCGCTCTTATCTGTCTCTCGCTTTCCCTTGTAGACTATTATTGACGTCCGATTCGTGCATATCTATCCATCTACTATCTGTCTATCTATCTATCTTCGGCGAGGGAAGGAGCTTCATTCCGCTTCATCTCTATCCATCCGCTCGTCGCGCACGACAACAATCGAGGTATATAAAGCCCTCTCGGTTTGTTTCTACTTTTGTCGATCGTCTATGCCCGCTCAGATCATACTTGTTACCCAACTCTGGCCTTTCGAGAGAAAAAAAGCATTGGCATAATAACCAATGACTAATAATTGCCCGCTCACTTCACACTGTAACGACCGTTGGCTTGACTGTAAACCGTAGGTCAGAATAATCTACGCAACTCATGAAACCTACATGATGATATCTTTGCAGAGGCAGTACAGGGGCACGCAGTTGGTAATAATATCTCTCTCGCAGAATCGATCCTTTCAACGACGACTGCTTGACCCTTGTAACGGATCTTAACTACTATGGGTGTGTTCGTTTCTCGCGGTCTAAATTTTAGAAGTTGTCACATAAAAAGAATCTTATTATTTAAAAGTATTAAATAAAGTTTAATTATAAAATAAATTACAAGCCCATAGACTAATTTATGAGACGAATCTAATGAAGTTAATTAAGTCGTGATTAGAAGATGGTTACTGTAGCATCACTTTAGCAAAATATAGATTAATTAAGCTCATTAGATTCATCTCGAAAATTAGCGCCAATCTGTCAATAGGGTTTTGTCATTAAATTGATCGAAATATTCATAAATAATAAGATTCTTTTTGACGTGACAGTCTTAAATTTTAGAGGAGGAAACGAACACATCCTATAATATATATCTCCCTGGAAAATTCTAGAACAGGACTGCTTTGGGTGTACCATTAATTCTCCATTCGGCAGCAGCTGTACGTTCGTTCCTTGAAAGCGAGGGCAACGCTTTGTTCGACATGATGTGGACGCCGGCACGATAGAGACACGTATTTGTTGGCCACGGTTCACAGTTGCGCAAGAGGGGGATCCTGCCCACGTCAGCGACCGCAGATATTTCCTCCCCACCTCTCCATTGCCACTATACTGTTATGCACGCGATGAAGTGGCACTACCACTAATACTGGTTATGGTTTTGTCACTAGCAACGACTAGATGCAGGGTATAGTAATATAGTAGTCTCCTCCGCAATTGTTTTTGTTCGGCGGAGAGACGTCTCCGGCCCGGAACACACAAGTCCACTCTTCCACAGCTAGCGCGGGTGACGCGGAGACGTGGCTGCTGCGCGCGTGTGGCTACTCACGGGCGACGGCAAGTAACAAATAGGGGAAAAGAACGAGCGCACTTTGCATCTGCCGCGTGCCCGATACGTGGTCGTCGGACCGAATGGCAATGGCATGGCTCTAGGATAAAAACATAAAGTAACCCACCGCCGATCCAGTCCAGTTCCACCTACTGCTGCATGAAGCGTTGAACGACGCGCGGTCCTGGGGTGCCATAGTCAGAGCATGCCTTCTCTGACATGGCCCGCCGGCCATGTCCGCCGGGGCTCGAGAGGCGCCCGAAATCTGGGCGTCTTGGCTGGATGGAGAGAATCGAAACAGTGGTGGACGGAGATAGCCTTGGTACTTTTCTATTGGGACGCATGAGAGGGCATCTCCTAATCCAATGCTGCTTTTAAAATTTTGAGAGTTTTTAATCTGATCAGCCAGACATCACACGTAGGGGTAGATGTCGAGCTGGCTCGGCTCGACTCGGCTCGGTTCCTATTGGCTCGTTAGAAAACCGGCTCGGCTCGTTACACAAACGAGCTAAAAACCTAACTCGGCTCAGGCTCGATAATTAGCTCGAGCTAGCTCGTTAGACTCATGAGCCGGGAATATAGAACAATTAAGATATTATATACTTTAAATCTGAAATATTTTATTGTAAAATAGGTAAGGTATATGATTTATACTTTATGAAAAAGCTAATAACGTAGATTAATTTAAAATGTGTTTCAAAATATCAAAAATTAACTCAAAATATGACATTATATTAAGTATTGAGCATTACTTATTCTCGGTCTTTTAGAGCTCGTTGAACTCGCGAGCAGCTCAGTGAATTAGCTTCAGCTCGGCTCACTAATTTGACGAGCTAAAATATAAGTCTCGGCTCGACTCATTAAGAACCGAGTCGAGCCGAGTCGAGCCGAGCTACTCACGAGTCAAGCCGAGCCACGAGCTTTGAGCTTTCGTCCAGCCTAATCACACGCATATAGGACGCGAATAAACAAGGCCGGGCGCGTCACCCACTAGCACTGATCCACTGCAACAAACCTGCAATGCCGAGGTGGGCCCCGGGGAAAAGAATGCATAACGATGGGCCCGCGGTCAGTGGGAGTAGAACCACCTGCTGGCCTTGTTCCGTCGTCCTGCACGGAAGGGATCCTCCTTCCTATCCGACGGGGCCGCCGCCTATAACAGAAGCCGCGCCTCGCTTCCGCAGCGAGCGCGCGTGGTTTCCTTCGCTCAATCGAATCTGCTGCCGCTGCTATTAACTAGAGTATACTTGGGAGGCCAGAAACTCGCGTCTCCTCCGGTGGCCTCCGCCGCCTAGCTTAGCTGAATCTACCTGACTGCTGCGACGAGAGGAGAGAGGCTTCAGTTGGGGTTGCTCATCTGTCGCCACAGTTCCTGCCTCTTCTGCATCCCGGATCGCCGGGACCAGGTACCCTATCCCTTTCCCTCTCTCTCCGGCGCGTTTTATGTTTTGCATCGAACTAAATCTTCGTAGATTTCTTGGTGTTCACATGTATCCCCGTTTAGACGTGGTTAAGAAATGGTTGATTAGATTGGATGGTACTTTTGTTCTGCACCATAGGTATATGTCCGTACCAGTACTACTCTTGATGTAGTACTACTGTTTAGTGTTTAGATTTGGAGTTTGGTTACTTACGGATATAGACGAGTTCCGTAAGATCCACGTGACGTGAACATGTTCCTTCGCATTTCTCGCAACAAAGAAAGAAAGAAGGAAAAAGATCAACCTAAACCATTTGGTCGCAGCGCATTATACTGAATTTCAGAGATCGAAACCAACTTTTTGACTCTATTGATGTCTTGGTCTACAACTGTTACTACGTACTATAGTAGAGATGCCTGATCAAGAGCTAACCACCCAGTTATAGGTCCTACTATCTACTAGTAGCAGGTATTCATAAAAATTAATCCGTAAAGGATATAGTGTTTGCAGTTTGCTGAATCTCCGACCTGCTTTTGTAATTAATATTCACATATATCATGTAGGCGTCCGCCTTCTTAGTCCCGTTATTAAAGAACATACACAATTTTTGAATTTGCATTTGCATGTTTAAATTCTTGCGGAAGAAAGGTTACCCACATATTATATTTCAGAAATATTTATTTACTATTGAATTAGTTTGTATCTGACTATTTTTCCTCTCCCAACAGTTTTGGGCTAGCAGAGACAAAAAGATATCAAGGAATGCTGGAAGATGTGCTTGCATGTTAGAGAGTTACCTTGCGCGGGAGTTGGCAAGGTAGCCCAAAGTATTTGTGCTTTGCTTGACCTGTATGACATCGAAGTACAAGCATATGGACAGCAGCAGCTCCATGTGCACGCGCACAATGGGGCTAGATGTGGAAGCTCAACCATCATGTTAGAGTACAACCTTGGTGGAGACGGTTGAAACTTTTGGTCATCTGCAAGCTCGCTGCACACCGAACCATTCGGTGGTTAACACCACCTCCTCAAGTTTTCTGAATCACAAGTACCCATCTCAGAGAAGATGGTCGACAAAGGGAACATCCTGATGCAGAAGTATGAGATGGGAAAGTTACTTGGTAAAGGGAGTTTTGCCAAAGTTTACCATGCTCGTGACATTAATACTTCACAGAGTGTTGCCATCAAAGTGATCGACAAAGAGAAGATCCTGAAGTGTGGTCTTATGGACCAAATAAATCGAGAGATTTCAGTGATGAAGTTGGTGAGACATCCAAATATTGTCCAAATGCATGAGGTGATGGCTACAAAAACCAAGATCTATTTTGTGCTAGAGTACGTCAAGGGAGGGGAGTTGTTCAACAAGGTTCAGCGTGGAAGGCTGAAAGAAGATGTTGCTCGGAAGTACTTCCAACAGCTCATTAGTGCTATTGACTTTTGCCACAGTAGAGGGGTGTTTCACCGTGACCTCAAGCCTGAGAATCTTCTTCTTGATGAGAATCGTAATTTAAAGATATCAGATTTTGGGTTGAGTGCACTCCCAGATTGCAAGAGACAAGATGGGTTACTCCACACGAGTTGTGGTACTCCTGCATATGTTGCTCCGGAGGTGATTAACAGAAAAGGATATGATGGTGCAAAAGCTGACATCTGGGCATGTGGAGTCATCCTCTATGTATTGTTAGCAGGCTATCTCCCTTTTCAAGAAAAGAATTTGATGGACATGTATAAGAAAATTTGCAAAGCAGAACTCAAGTGGCCAAGCTGGTTTTCTTCAGATGTTCGGAAGCTTTTGCGACGAATTCTTCATCCAAACCCTAGTGCACGGATCACCATTGCAGAAATCATGCAAAGTCCTTGGTTTCGAATCGGTCTTGATGCAAGACTGATTAATGATGACACCAATCCAGTAGATGGTGTTCTGCCTATTAACATGGATTTGACTTTAAATTCTTTGAATGGTGCTACAGTTGTGGATAAGCAAGAAGCAGAAAAACTTACATATTTGAATGCTTTTGACATCATTTCTCTATCAAGGGGATTTGATCTCTCTGGTATGTTTGAGGAGAATCCCACCAAGGAAGAGTCCCAATTCACATCTAAAAGCACAGCTTCAACAATCATCACAAAGCTTGAGGAGATTGCAAAGAGCTTGCGATTAAAGCTTACGAAGAAAGATGGTGGATTATTGAAGATGGAAGGTTCGAAACCAGGAAGAAAAGGTGTCATGTCAGTGAATGCTGAGATATTTGAGATCACACCAAACTTTCATCTGGTGGAGATCAAGAAAACTAATGGTGATACCCTTGAGTATCAGAGGGTTATGAAGCAAGATATGCGACCAGCACTGAAAGACATAGTTTGGGCTTGGCAAGGCGAGCAACCCCAACAACAGAACCAATGACCCTAGATGTCGCTGGCAAGTGAACAGTAGAATTATGACTTAGTACCTCATTGCTGGATCAATAATGTAAACTTTTTTATTCATAATTTACTTCGGAATTTTAATTATATCCCTATTGACGATTCAACTAAAACATGCTTTCTATCTCGCATTTTCTATAACTTTGAGTTTTTGTCGTTGGAAATTTGGATACTAGTAAAAGGAAGCCTTATGTATTTCGGTCGTACAACAATCAGAGTGATATCTCTATGCACACAATAGTGTTCTGTCTATTTGAGCTGCAGTCTGTAACTGTAGTATGCAATAAGGTTAACTGGAGAGTCACGTTGAGCCTGACAGAACTATAACACAGCAGTTTAGTAGTTTGTAATCAGAAATGTTGTCGGTTTGGGGATTGCTTGGCATTGCCACTGAGACAGAACACTGATTTTTGCAGCTCATCAGCAAACTGAGCCCTCTCATTCCTGATTTCCTGAATCTTGCTCTTGGGGCCATGTTGAACCAGAGGACAAGGAAGACGAAAGGCATCACGAGAGCTATCCTGGCCGATGCGTAAGACAACTAAGCACTGCTAGCCCATTGCCCAATGCTTCCTTCCCTTCCTTCTTGTCGTGCACTGGCCTCTTTTCTGATTGCGTTCTCTTCAGCAACGGCCAAAACAGACGTCAACTTGAATAGCTTTCGTCAGGTATAAAAATTATTTTGGGTACGGTGAAAATATTTTCACCAAAAACAAATCAATTGGTTGACGGGATTTGCTGCAAGAAAAAGGATTAGCTTACCAGGTTCGATGTTTGGAACTGCTAAAAAATGCTAGCTGGCAAAAAAAATTGTACTCGTCGACAGCTCAAATCAATTGGTTGACAGGATTTGCTGCAAGAAAAAGGATTAGCTTACCAGGTTCGATGTTTGGAACTGCTAAAAAATGCTAGCTGGCAGAAAAAAATTGTACTCGTCGACAGCTCAAATCAATTGGTTGACAGGATTTGCTGCAAGAAAAAGGATTAGCTTACCAGGTTCGATGTTTGGAACTGCTAAAAAATGCTAGCTGGCAGAAAAAAATTGTACTCGTCGGAAAAAAATTGTACTCGTCGACAGCTCAAATCAATTGGTTGACAGGATTTGCTGCAAGAAAAAGGATTAGCTTACCAGGTTCGATGTTTGGAACTGCTAAAAAATGCTAGCTGGCAGAAAAAAATTGTACTCGTCGACAGCAGGGTTCGAACCTGCGCGGGCGAAGCCCAACAGATTTCAAGTCTGTCTCCTTAACCACTCGGACATATCGACGGATGATAAAATTCAAATCACAAAATATATTTGAAGTATCCACTCAAGTTTTCCAATTTTGCAACTTACCATGTTTATTAATAAAAAAAATATTATTTTTTATTCGTATGCTTGCCGGTCGTAACGAATGCGTTTTGGTGAAACATTTTACTGAGGTAGTAGGTTCCTAACCGAGCAAACCGTTTAAGGTTTTGATAAAAAAAAATTTAGAAAACTTTTTTGAAAAAGTTTCAACACAACTTTTGATGTCGAACTTTGATCTGAAACTTTTTGATTGAATTTTCATCAAACTTTTGATCCAAAGTTTTGATGCAAATTCTACATTGAAATTTGATTCAAAGTTTTTACGAAATTTTTTATTGAACTTTTCTGTTAAACTTTGTGAGATTCAAAGTTTTTACAAAACTTTTGATTGAACTTTTCTGTTAAACTTTGTGATCAAAAGTTTGAATCGAACTTTGTGTTTCAAAGTTTTGATGAAACCTTGTTTTAGGAAAATTTTTTGAAAAACTTTCCTGAAATAGAAAGTTGTGGGATGAAAAATTTATCACAAAATAAAAGTTTCCTACTCTGTCCGAAAATTTGCGCGGAGGACTGCTCACGCGCGCACGTGAATTAGCAAGCCCCTTCTGAGTCAGAGGACTGTAAACTCCGATTCAGAAGTAGATTTTACAGTCCTCAAATTATTAAGCTGCCAGAGACAGAACATAAATCCAATTTCTATATAGATTTAAATAGCATACAGCCAGAGGACTGTAAACTCTACTCTAATTAGCAGCAAAACAGAGTTACAATCAATTGGAGGACCTAAGCAAAGGTTACACAACCGTTGCTAATCTATAAACGTGCTTCTGAGTTTTCAAATTACTAAGCAGCTTGAGACAGAACATAAATCCAATTTATATAGCATACAGTCAGAGGACTGTCTGTAAACTCTACGCTAATTAGCAGCAAAAACAGCTGCCAGTTACATTCAGTAGGAGGACCCTAAGCAAAGGTATTACATTCAATAGGAGGACCCTAAGCAAAGGTATTACACAACCTCAGATAAAATAGCTTGATATAATTAGCTACTTGAGATAAGGATTGAACTGCAGCTACGTACTGCAGTAGCTACTTTTTGTGGATAATTCACTCAGAAGGATTCTCTCTTCTTCTTGCTCTTAGATTGCTTTGCCAAGAGAACTGAAAGTCCATTCAATGCAAATTTCTTTCTCTTTCCTGAAATTCTTTTGCGAGCAGCCCCATCTTCCCTACACAAAACGCCGCTCCTGTTGAGAATCTGACCAAGTGAGATATTCGGTGCCTCGCTCGTTTTGTCGTCCCACACACTCTTGTCATACTCATCAGGACCCATTAACTTCATACTCAATATCTGCCCAATCGATAATGTCGGCTTTTGGGGTCTATCTGAAACATCGGCAATGATATCCATGGTGTGTGAATCTTTACGATGGTGAGCTGCATTTTTAAACTTTGGTGAGCCACCAATAGATCTCTTCCTGTGTCCACTGTCAGATTTCCATCTGCGAAGAATCTCTTCAACTGCAAGCTTCCCATGGTTTGCTGCTTCTACTCTCTTTAGGGCCTCTTGTAGTGCCTTCTTGCATTCCTCAACCTCTATTCTGGCATCCTCGAGCTTCTTAACCGACTCAGATTCTGAACTGTTAGCTGTCTCCACCTGTAGCATGGCGTCATCTTCTTTTTCCGAGACATTTCATCCGCTTCACGAGCTTTGTGAAACAGAGCAAAGTACTCCTCTGCCGAGAGAGTCACTCCATCAGAAGCATTGTTGCCTTCCGAAGAACTTTCACTGCTCAGCAGAGCTTTGACCTCAGCAAGTGCAAGAGCTTCTGCTGCTCTCGCTGCTTCTTCCATCTTCTTGGCTGCAATGCATCTGACCTCAGCTATGCTAATGCTAGCCTTTGCCTGCTCAATTTCTGCAGCCAGAACCGTAGCTTCAGTTTTTGAATCATTTGCCATGCTCCTGAGCTGCTGCACCTCAGACGTCATTTTCTTGATCTCAATGAAAATATCTGCCGGGTCTGTGCGTCTCTGCTGCAGATCCTTCAGAGTTTCTAACTTTTGCGTGGTCTGATCCAGCTCCTCCTCCAAAGAAGAAATCAAGGAGGTATTGGCAGAGAGCTTTTCTCCGGCTCTCTGGAGCAGCATTTGCTCCTTTGTTATGCTATTGCGCAATAACTCGATAGCAGCCCTCACTGCAGCCAGATCACTGGTAGTTCTGTTTAGGCTTGCTTTTGCCAGCTCAAGTTCGACAGAAACTGAACTTGTGGGCTGCTGGGGCTTTTCTTCCGTGCATTCCATATCCACATCGACCTCAGTACTTTCAGGTGGCTGCTCTTCAGTTTCCACCATAGAAACCTGATCAGTTTCATCAGACTTCACAACTTCAGATGTCTCAGTGGTTTCTTTATGTATCTTCAGCTTTAGTTCTGCTATGATCTTCTTGGTCGATTCCAGTTCCTTCAACACATCAAGGGTCTCCCTTTCTTTGATGGCAAGCTCATTTTCTAGCTGTGCAGTCTGCTGCTCCACGCTGGTAGCTTCTTCAGTGTCTTCAGGGTTGTCATGTTTCTGCAGGTAAATATGTTCCAAAAGTGGGAAAGTTGATCAGACAACATTGACGAAATGGGCTCTCTCAAGCAGCATTTGTTCCTTTGTAATGCTATTGCGCAACAATTCAAGCTAAAATGCGAGAGAGAAAAAGAAACTGGGAAACAAGATAGTCATCTCGCAATGCAGGGATGAACTGTAAAAGTTTGCAGCAATAATCAGTCTACTGTACACGATTCATCAATGTCGAACCAGACCAGTTCCAGCTCATCCTACGTTCCGAACCAAGATTGAGGAACCTCCAGTGTCAGTATGTACGTGCAGTGCAGCTTAGCAGGATTCACGGTTTTGCTGGAGCACGAAACGGATAAATAAAAGCCTACACGACGGCAGTAGGTTCATGCCATAATCACTCGAGGGGCCGACCGATTAGGCAAAATTGGCGTCTAATCAACGCTGCGCTCATTGATTACCGTCAACTACCAGCATCTTAATTCCGCGCAACGAGAACGCTGCAAACAGTAAGCTACGGACGTGCACTACAGGCCAAATGGAGGAGCTAACCGAGCAGGCAAGCAATGCGGGATAATGCGAAATCTATCCACCAACGGTCCGGGCGCTAGCCGAGATGGATGGCATCGACGGGAGAGGAGAGAAGGAAAATGCGCAAGCACCTTTGACGAGGGCGCGAACATGCGCCTGACGAGGTCGGCGCTCCAGGCGGCGGCGCCGCCGAAGCGGTCGACGGCTTCCCGCACCGACTCGAACGGCGCCGAGGTGTCGATCTCCGCTCTGCAGCTGCCAGCATCAGTCCCGCCGGCCGGAGCCGGCAGGCATTCGGCCTCGGAGCCCATGGGGAATGGCAGAGCTGGTTTGCCGCGCGTGGTGGCTGCCTGGCGACTGGCGAGCGGAGAGGAGGGGGTGCGGAGAGAGAGAGAGAGTTTGTGGGAAGAAGGAAACAACTGCCTGGCTTTATCAGCGAGTCCCGGGTCCCGGCGAGCGAGACGTTGACCGCTCGAAGAAGGAGCCGTTGGCCCCGTTGCGCTCTGGTTTTTTCACCCTTCCACCTCTTCTTTTTTTTATATTCTTTTTGCAACACCGATCACCGCGGCGGAGAAGCTCTGGACACTGCTCCAGAAAACTGGTGCGGCATTAACGGTCGAGCAAGAAGTTGGTGGGGGCGGTGATGATGCTCTGACGACGGAGGCACAGAAAAAGGCGAGAGATGAGGAGACGCCCGTTGCAGGGGCGCACGAGGATCGGACGGTCCAAGTGAACCCTGGCGGTGCGGATCACGAGAAACTCGAGCGCTCTGACCGATGCATCCATTGATGGCTGTACCTCCGTCTCCCTCGTCGTCTCTCGTGAAGCGACAAAAATCTCCCTACGACGGATCCTAACGTTGTCAAGGTGAAGAGGACGGCACGATCCTGGACTGTTCCGGCGATAATAAAAACCGGTGCTTATCCCGCGTATTATGGTACTAATGGACACTTTTGACACTGAATCAGTCACTGCCATTTAGCTAAATCAAGCGCTTGTCGAATTGTTTGAAGAAGTGGTCCGCTCCGTTTGGTTAGCAGGGTTCGAAACCGACAGATTTGCAGCTGCGTGCTGTGTCACTGCCTCACCGGGGACTGGCGACGGGGTTGTCTCGATTTGACCGTTGAGGTAGGGAAGCAAGAAAGGCCCAATGTATTGGCAGGATTCAGGATTGGCGGACTGGGCTCTTGGCCCGTATCCGGCCCACGAAACTCTACGAAATGAGGGAGTACAAGTACAATTGCATCTCTTCAAAATTCTCTTTTCTTTTTCTTTTTTGGTTAAAAAAATGTCTCCAAATTTCAAGCTGAACTTAGTGCTTGCTTATTATGTTGAAGTTGTTTGCTGCAAAGTTCTAAGAGTGCGTTCAGTTTCTACTTATATTGCTTATTCTGTTAAAAATGCTTATAATGATTATTGTAGCATAAGCGAGTCAACTCGTTTGGTAAAATTATCCTTACTCATAAGCACTATAAGTCACGTTTTACTGCTTTACGCAAAGTGTTTATGGGTAGTATAAAATAACAAAGTGCTTGCTATTTTTCCGTTTGGCACTTCAAACTTCTTATTGAGCATAAACACTTTTAATAAACAGTTCAATAAATTGTGCCATACACACCCTAGGTAGTTACTTCAACTATTACTTCTATCTAGAATATAAGTATAATTTATGCGTTCGATCAAAGTAAAAAGTATTTATAACTTTGACTAACAATATCTAATAAACAGTTATTATATTGTAGTAGTTTGTTTTAAATGAATCTTATAGCACGAATTACATGTGGTTAATCTTTATGATTTTTGTTGTTAGTCGTAAACCAAGTTAAAAATATTTGACTTTGATCAAACCTATAAACACAGGACAAATCTATAAACCTATTTTGGTGACACAGAAAGTACTGAATCTTATTGTGTTGAATTTAAGGTGAAAACATATAAAACAGGCTTCTATGCTTCACTGAGAATTGGTTCAACAGCACTCCCGAAAAGAGAAATCATGAACTCAACTCGTTGAGCTGCTCTGTGCATGCATATAGTACAGATCTGAAAGAGGTACTATTGTCATATGGCACTGGAATCAGTACAAACAGCCGGTAGTAGTACAAATTAAGTTTATCTGTGTGTAGTTATAAAAAAGTTTATCTGTGTGTAGTGTCGCGATCGTGCAAACTGGATAGAATATTGAGTAACGAAGCAGCAAGTACGGCGAGCTAGCTGGGAGTTAGTTTCTGGTAGGTCAACCGGATCACCTTCATCTCAAGCCCGCCGAGCAAATCCAGGCGGCTCCCGCGACAAGTTGCCGGCGTTCGTCATGCGTTACCGGATCATCACAGATCGGTTAGTTAGTTCAGCAGCTAAAATCATCACCTCACTCTGCCCAGACATCCCAATTTTCCTACCCGCCTGGTGGAAATCCTGGGCATTCCAAACCAAGTCAACTTGACACACTGATTTCTTAATTATTAACTGAATGCATCTGTCCCGGTATTTTTTGTTCTATATATTAAAAAAACTTGGGCAATGCCAGCGGCAGCGATAGGTAGTTTGCTGCCGCAGCACATACGCATAACAGCGTCAACTCCGCACGCTATATAAAGCTCGTCCTGCAGTGGCTTCCTGCACATTCGAATTTGTAACCAGCTCGATCGGCAACTAAAGCCATCTTAGTTGCCTGATTATAGCCAGCTGTGCAATCTGTGTTACGGCAGCGAATGGCGCCTTCTGGTGTAGCGCGCCGCAGCTTCGTTGCGGCGTGCGTCGTGGCAATGGCGTTTGCTCTGCTGGTCGCCAAGCCAAGCGGCGCGCAGCTGCTGGACCCGTACTTCTACGACAAGGCGTGCCCGGCGGCGCTGCCCACAATCAAGCGGATCGTGGAGGAGGCCGTCGCGGTGGAGCCTCGCATGGGCGCCTCGCTCCTGCGCCTGCACTTCCACGACTGCTTCGTCAACGTAATTCAGCATCATTTGTCGCTTCATGCATGCATAT
Source organism: Chloris gayana (assembly GCA_031894775.1). Taxonomy (NCBI): domain Eukaryota; kingdom Viridiplantae; phylum Streptophyta; class Magnoliopsida; order Poales; family Poaceae; genus Chloris; species Chloris gayana. The sequence goes on from JAUNZO010002729.1 coordinate 46,062, forward strand.
GCATTTGATGATTCTCGGTCCAGTGCTACTAAGTAAAACGATGTGATGCGTTTGATCCTTCGTTCAGGGCTGCGACGGGTCCATTTTGCTGGACGACACGCCCTTCTTCACGGGCGAGAAGAAGGCGGCGCCGAACGCGAACTCGGTCCGCGGCTTCGAGGTGATCGACCGCATCAAGGCCGCCGTGAACGACGCGTGCAGGGGCAACGTCGTCTCCTGCGCCGACATCGTCGCCGTCGCCGCCCGGGACTCCGTCGTCGCGGTCCGTCCATTCGCCGACCAGCTAGCTAGTCCACACGAAGCACACCATGCACTCGTTACTTTTGCAATATCCAAAGATAATTCTCAAATTACTCGCATTGCATGTCTCGCGTGCAGCTGGGCGGGCCCTCGTACGCCGTGCCGCTGGGCCGCCGCGACGCGCGCACGGCGAGCCAGGCCGCGGCGAACGCCAGCATCCCGGCGCCGACGTTCAGCCTGGACCGCCTCGTCTCCAGCTTCGCCTCGCAGGGCCTCTCCGTCGCCGACCTGGTCGTGCTCTCCGGCGGCCACACGCTGGGCTTCTCCCGGTGCGCCAACTTCCGGGACCACGTCTACAACGAGAGCGTGACCATGGACGGGTCCCTGGCCGCGTCGCTCCGGGCCGCGTGCCCGCGCGTCGGGGGAGACGACAACCTCGCGCCGCTCGACCCCACGCCGGCGCGCTTCGACGGCGGGTACTTCGCCGCCCTGCTGCGGCGCAAGGGGGTGCTGCACTCGGACCAGCAGCTGTTCAACGCCGGCGTCACCGACGCGCTCGTCAGGTTCTACGGCGCCAACCCCGAGGCGTTCAGGAGGGACTTCGCGGACGCCATGGTCAGGATGGCCAGCATCGGCCCGCTTACCGGGAGCAGCGGCGAGATCCGCTACAACTGCAGGAAGGTGAACTACTCCTGATCAAGTTCAATGCCCGACGTGGACTAGATGAGCACGCGGTCCACGCAGGCTAGGATTGTCATGTCTTCGATTGCCAAATGTGGTGCTAAAATTATGTTCGTCGCGCGTGTCACATGCTTTTATTTTTTGTTTGCATTTTATTGCGGTGGTCTTCCAGGTTTGCAAGGTATGATTTTTCTTCCACAAAAAAAGAGATGATTTTTGGCGTGCAGGGAGAGAACACTTTTGACGCCTTAGAGTGATTGGTACAGCTTATGGACCAGCTTATGAGACAACTTATGTTACCATAAGCCATAAGTTGTACTAAGCAGGTTATAGTCATAAGTAGCTTATTATCAATATATCATAAGCAACTTTTCCTTTTGCTCTATGACCTCGTTTGGAGTAGCTTATGGACAACTTTCAATTGGATTTAAGCGGATTATGTTGCTAAACGCACCGATTCTATGGTAGCTTCCAGCTGACACGATTTGTTTCAACATCCACATTTGCCTAGAATGCAAAATCGACCAAAAGTGTGCTTCCACCGAAAGCTACCGATTCCACTCCCGAACTACCACCTCTCGGCCCTAGCCTCATGTGCTGCATGTCCGCCACCCGCCCTCGAGTCCCTCTTTGTTTCGGGCTCCTGCGCCAGCGCGTCGGCGGCCGAACACCGCCCCTAGCCACCACTCCCCTCCCCACGGGGCTCGCGCCGATCACCGTGCTAGATGTGCAAGAGGAACCGACCGAACAGGGAAACGACGGCCGGAAGATCTCAATTCCCAATGATTTCGGTGATGAAATTGTATAGTATATGGCTATAATAGCTGCGTACAAAGGTGATTGAGATTCCTCTACGAGGAATTGAACCAAGACTCACCGTGGGCCAAGAATTTGGCGACGAAAAGGCGATAGGTTGGCAGCCAACTTTGTGCAAGTAGGGCGCATGCAGGCGCGCTTTCTAATGAAGCCGAACTGCCAAACTGGGAGTGTTTCATGAACACGATTATATCCGTAGATGCGTTGGTAGGATGTCAGCGTTAGTAGGAAGCGCTTTGGTAGGGAGTCGTTCAAAACGGGGCCTATAGAGATGTAAAGCAACTAAAACCGTGCTTTTCTAGGTTATGCACTCATTTCACAGTCATAAGCAGTTATGATAAGCTAGTGCAAAACGGTTTGATTGCTTATGCACCAATAAACTGAATAATCTACATAAACAATTTTGAGATATTTAAGATGAAGCATAAGCAATAAGCTACATAAGTATAAGCTTTACCAAACATATCCTCTCTACTGTAGGTAATGATCCAATATGTTACTTATGCATATAGTTATTTCTTACAGTGACACCACACAAAAAGAACAACCTACTCTTACAACATTTTTGTTAAATGTTCCATTCAATCGTGTGTTAAGTTATCTAGATTTCGGGCATATGCCCCCTCCCCCATGTATTTTTCAATTTTGTTTTGATGTCTTCAATTTTATATTCAGAATCAAGAAGATCATGGTAATATCCATGTTCAATTTGTTATCTCGAACAACCTTTTTCACTATTTTCCTTGTCTGAAAAGAAAAATATTAGACATAAATTATTCATCCAAATTAATGATAAAAATAAGATAATAAGATAATCATGCTATCATATTGAGTTGATGAACAGCTTTATCTAAAAATAAATCACAATCAACCATATTTTTTCTCAAATTAAATCCTTCACTAGTTAAATGATTTTTTCTTGTATGTTGCTTTGCCAAAAAAAACAGCCTTGATGGGTGGCCCATTAGTTCATATACTAGAACTTGAGCAAAATATTAATATATATCAGTAAAGCTATCATATTCACACTTAAATTGCAACTACTTATCTATGTTTGGGGGCATATACCCCCATTTATTTTTTGCCATTGCCTTCATGCTACTAGCTCCATCATACACTTGCTAACAGACCATTAGAAGTGAGACAATTGCAGCTCTAAGTGTAAAAACATACTCCGACAGTACTTTGAACATAGAAAGCACCTAAATCAATCACTATTTCTTTTTGCTACACGATTCATTAAGAAGTACAACAAAAAGAATGGAGTTCTGGTCTTTGGATTGTAATATCGTGAGTTCAACCATAGGTCACGATATATAGGGGATTTCGACCTTTGTGTCTGGCATTCGTGTAATCTCAACCTGAACCTTACCATAGGTTGGTTTAGCCAGGCGTAACAATATCGTGATTAAACTTTACTGATGAACAGAAGAATGCCACTTTTGATCATGTAGCAAAGCAACAATCATACTGTATTGGACTTCACAATGTAGTGTTATTGGACTCGTGTACGGCGCACTAGGCCGCCAAACGAATAAGGGATGTCTCATTACGCAGCCAGCTGGTATAGCGTGGCAGTCATCAGTTCACCTTGGAGCAGGTTAATCTGATCTGCCCCTGGTTCCCGGTGAGCACGCCGATGCTGCCCATGCGCACCATGGCGGCGGCGAAGTCGGTGCGGAACGTGCCGGCGTTGGAGGCGTAGGCGCGGACGAGCGCGTCGGTGGCGCCGCCGCTGAAGAGCTGCTGGTCGGAGTGGAGCACGCCGCGCTGCTGGAGCAGGCCCTTGAAGAAGGCGCCGTCGAAGGCGTTGGGCGTGGCCGGGTCCATGGGCGCCAGGTTGCCGTCGCCGCCGGACTGCGGGCAGGTGGCGCGGAGCGCGGCCGCGTCCGCCGCGTTGAGGTTGGACTCGCCGTACAGCCGGCTCCGGAAGTTGGTGCACTGCGCCTGACCGATCGTGTGGGCTCCTACATATACACACATGCATGACACGGGGATCGGATGACATGTTTTGCACGATGCATAGTAAGGTTGTAAGCAAGGACGTACACATGTGTCGTCAGTAGTAGTAATATTCATCACGCAACAATTACCTGAAAGTGCGACCATGTCGGTGGTGCTGAGGCCCTTCGTGGCGAAGACGGTGATGAGGTTGGACAGGTTGGCGCTGGGAGAAGGGAGGTCGCTGTTGGCCAGCGAGAGGCTCGCGGTGGTGGAGTCCCTCCGTCCAAGCAGCACCGTGTACGGAGACCCTCCTAGCTGTAAATAAAAGAAAACAAAAAAAAGTCCGTGACAACATACACCGGCAGAAAGAGAGAAACGTATGCATCGATTCAGTGTAGCGATCGATCAGAATTTGCCACAAAAAAAGGTGTAGCTATCGATCGAAGCTCATCACGTACGGTGACGGCGGCGTCTCGTGCGGCGACGGCGAGGATGTCGGCGCAGGAGACGGTCCGCGGGCAGACGGCCTCCACCTGCGCCTTGATGCTGTCCACGACGTCGAAGCCTCGCAGCGAGCCCCTGTTGGGGAACGAACCCTGCTCCCCGGTGAAGTTGGCCGTGTCGGCCAGCAGCACCGACCCGTCGCATCCCTGTCGTCACAACACAAGCCAGCAGGTGTTCTGAAGAAGAGAAAATAGTAATGCAGAAGAGATGAGATAAAGGAAGAGAAGATTGACGAAGACTTGCCTGAACGAAGCAGTCGTGGAAGTGGAGCCTGAGCAGAGACGCCCCCATGCGCGGGTCCCGGTTCACCGCCGCCGTCACGGCGCTCCTGATCGTCGCCACCGCCCTCGGGCACGACGCGTCGTAGAAGGTCGGCGACAGCTGCGCCGACGCCGACGCGGCCGCGCACAGCAGCAGCACGACGACCGGACAGAAATGGCGGAAGCCAAGGCTGCTCCGGCCATCATGGTGTGTGTCCTTTCGACGGACCGACACAGGCGCAGGGCGTGCCACCGGCCGGTTTCATCATCCACATGCACGACGCGTATATATTACAGCTACGCATCACTCGCTGATTAGTACCGTTACGCCGCGCTCTAGTGAGCTAGCGGAAACAGCGACAAATCCCGGCGGCCCCAGGTGCCGGCCGCTAGCTGGATGGATACCTGGTTCACCGAGTCTCTGCGTCCTGTGGCAGGGAGTGCGTGCGACGCATCTCTTCTGTTGCTACGTGCGACAAGCTCAACCAATTATATACTAGTATGTAGCAGCAGCGGGTCATCTTAATAATACGCCTAATCATGCATGGAACCTGGCGAGTGACCGATCAGTACTACTGCTCAATGCAATGCATGTGTTTGATTAGAAATAATCTACTAAGAACAACGTGCGCAAACAGTCCAAATTAGCGCATTGACAGTGACCCGTTAACGCACGTATCACATGCGCCCGCATCTGTCTGAACTCTAAATTTCTTTTTTGGGCGAATTGATGATATATATATACTAGTACCTTTCGAACACTCTTCTTTCTTCTGTTCTTCTGAATGTGATCGCCTCTAGCTTCTCATCGTTTTACTTGTCTCTCGAGGGAATAAACCAGGATCATGCCGTCGTAGTAGTTCGCTGTAGCCATACACACCCGTCAGTTTCCGTCTCTTTTCATTCTCTGTCTCTGTATGCAGACACGCCAGGCCACTCCTTGATTTGGCTCGTATTATTAACGACGATCATAAATTGGCTGGACAGCTTAACAAGAAGCAAGATTCCAACGTAGCGGTCGGGACCTGTCTCGCCTGCTGCATGGCTAGCTGCACTGCACCCCTTGGTTTCGCTGCACATGTCGTGTGTGTGGATGGGATGGGATGCCCGTCGGCGCCAGCGGCTGTGCCCGAACCTGTATCGATTTATCGTCACTTGATTGCGTTGTTAGCGCCATCACAACCTCTACCCATCCCAAGAATTCACGAAAGGGACACATGCTTGATAATTTCCCCGTCCTTCTCACCGTGTACTTCATTCTTCAGGGGAACTAACCTTGCTGTCTTGAGACCAAACGCCGTTGTCGAACTGAGCTATGAGAGAGAGTGTTGGTGGGTCGAAAATTCCCCTTGAGCATCAATGAAAGAGAAGTTACTACAAGCTAGCTTGACACGCAAATGTGCAGTACTGACAGAGTGTACCGTGTTAGTGTGTGGCTGCCACCGAATCATTAGAGATTGACCAGCAAAACGCATGCTTTGCCTTGTGATTGGATTTCACTGTTCAGTTTCCGGGATCGGATCCACTATTATATACAATCAGTGATCATGATGGAGACCATGATTTTGCTTGCTACGAAAACTCGATGATGAATGTTGTTTCACGTGTGTCGGTGTCTTAGTCAGTTGGTAATCCTCCGTAGCATGCGGGTGATAAGCTGTAGGTGTTTTTCTTCACCGCTCTTAGGGTGCGGTTTGTAATGGTCCATTTTGGATATGAAAAATAAATAGCACATTATAACTTCTCAATCAAAATAAATAACTAAGAAGTACTTATTCCAAAAACAATGTTGTTGGGACAACAAGATTAGTTCAAATATGAACTAATCGATCGTGCAGTTCTAACGACATCAATTCTCGAAAGGGGAGTACCAATAATACATTTCTAAGACTAATAACAAAAAGTAATTTGAAACAATAAATAAATAAGTGCACCTTTACTTTCTTTATGAGTACTCAAAATGTAGATGGCCCTATATCAACATGCTGATGCTTGTCCCTTCCTCAGGAATCAGGAGACTGCCACAACAACACGCCTGGATCCACATATTCATCCAAACTCGTAGAGTTTCACATTTCAGTATCATTCAAAACCTGTTCAGCATTACCAAAGTTGCAAAACTGCAAAACTTTTGGGCTCTAGTATTCGAAAAGCTTAGGATGCAAAGAGATTCTTGTTTGTTTGGAATGCAAAAATATCACAAGACAGCTTTTTCTCGGTCTAAGTCGGGCCTACGTTTTCTGGCCCAATCCTCTTGGAGCGTATCAAAATTGGTGGCCCAGTAACCACTACGCCGTACGCCCCCGGCCCCGTTCCAATCGACCAATCGTCCAATCCTATCAAACGATTGCGAGCCCTTCCGCCGTGGGCTTCCCCGCCGCACCGTCGCCGATGGCCGCCGCCGCCGCCGCGACGTCGTCGTGGCTTCTCCGTAGACCTATCTCATACGCTATCCACCTGAGAAGTGCGAGCCCTAGACTTCTGCGCTCAACCCTCTGCTATTCCACCTCCGCGTCCGCCACCGCCACCCCGCCGCCGCCTCCATCTCCGCCTGACACCTCCGCGGGCGATGGTGGCGTGGGGATGAGGTGGGAGTCCACCCGGAAGAAGAGGGTTGTGCTCCGCGTCGGATACGTCGGCACCGAGTATCGAGGTTTAACTCTTGAGCCTGTTCATTTTCCCCGGGAAAGGGGCAGTTCCATCCGTAGTTTGATTAAATGCCATGGGCTTTCTGCGCAGGTCTCCAGAAGCAGATGGAGCTTAGCGAGGATTCGAGTAAGCACTAGTAGAAATTTTCTCTGGCACTTTGTGTGTTTTGATGCTAGATACATTTGTTTTTTTTTTTTTTGAGCCTGCAGCCTGCTTAATGCAATTCGACATTCAAACTCTGCAAGTGGCATGTTTGCTGCTTGTTCGCAGTAGTTTGCTCTTTGCTGTACCGTTGCTTCATGGAAGAACGACCTGGCTAATTTCACGTCTGTTGCATTGACCTGTTGCTAGTTCTGTATGTTGGAGCTCTAATGCTTGCTAGTTGTTTCGAAAGCACGTGTATAGCAATATTTTGTAATCCTACAGAAAAAGTTGATTGCGAAAAGTTGCACCTACTTGACACAGATTTATGCGGATACAAAATCATGAGAACTCTTTTAGTTGCCCCTGGTTGTTTCTTGGATGATCTGAAGTAACACGTGTATAGCAGATTTTGATTGATCCCTTTGATCTCGTTCTGCAGCCATTGAGTCGGTCCTGGAATCAGCTATCTTCAAGGCAGGGGGCATTCTCGAGAGTAATTATGGAAAACTGCAAAAGGTTGGTTGGGAGAGGAGCAGCAGAACAGATAAAGGGGTAGGCTCTAACGATTTACCTATTGAATTTTATGAATTGTGTTTTCTGTCTAACAAAGACTTGTATGCATGCTTAGAATGGACTAATTTCAGGTACACTCATTGGCCACAATGATCTCCTTAAAATGGAAATCCCTGATACAGCATGGGAGCATGATCCTCATGGCATTGCTCTTGCCAGTTTCATCAACTCAAATTTACCAAAGAGTGTCCGGGTTTTTAGTATCTTGCCTGCACAAAGGTAAATTGTTTTTTTCTTTTTGGGTCTTACAATGAGAATCTATAAAAATCATCTATTGAATTATGCCTCAACTTAACATTTGTTTGTCATGACTTGGTGCATATTGAATTATAGGAGTTTTGATGTAAGGAGGGAGTGCTTATACAGGGAGTACTTCTATCTTCTACCTGCTGAGATTATTGGAATTAAAGATGGTTGTAGCTCGGAAGAAGTGCAAAAGCACCTGTCAGAGCTCAACAACATACTGAAAACCTTTGAGGTACATGCCAGTCTGCTTTATTAAATCTGTCTTATTGATTAAATGCAGTGGTCTGCAAAACAAATGGATATCTTTCAATAATTGCATTATAACAGACACATGTTTTGGGAAATATAAAAGCACATCACAATAATAATGAGGCATTAAAGCATGATTTCTATAGGTAAATTACATTGGGGGTCATATAAAATTTTTCCTTCAGATCCATGGACTTTTGACCTTGAATTTAGTCAGCATTTATCTGAGTTTCTTAGGTCTACCAGCAATCTCTCAATAAGATTTTATAATAGAAAAATTTGAAGCAGCTAAGTCACAATTATGATTTTTCAGTGAGGAAAGTAGGACGATTAAGTGCATTCATCTGTTAGTAGCTCATTTCTATATCAGGTTGTTATCCAGCTACTTCATTGGATGTAGTTTACAGAAACAAATTTAGCTTCTGTTCATACCAAATTGATTGTTTAGAAGTAAGAATTATGTGATTGTGATAAAGCGGGGATAGCTATTCCAGAGTTATATATTCACACCAGTTGCCAGACAAGTACTTCCTAGATTTGTAGAAGTCCTGCCCAATAGATCCCAAAGACATCTGATTACTTCCCACACACTTGTTCATCGCTATATTTTATCTACTTATAGGGAAACCATCCATTTCATAATTACACTGCACGTGCCAAGTATAGAAAGGTTCTAGCAGGAAGCCACAGAAGAGCCAAAGGAGCAAAGTCGAGGCTAAAGCCCATGTCTGCTGAAGTGAGTATGGAAGAAATCTCAGATGATATCACTACTTCAGATCATGAAGAAGAAGACTTGAATAATTCATCAGTGATGGATTCTAGTGAACCAGAGTACAATTGTATGGAGGATATTCCCAAACGTTCTGAGAACCGGGTCCAGATTCAAGCCAGGTGGCTGCATGAGCCTGATGAAAGTGATAGATTAAATGCTTCACATTTCAGAGATATCATCACCTGCTCCTGTGGAGACTTGCAGAGTTCATCTGGAATTCAATTTGTGGAATTGACCATATGCGGAGCATCTTTCATGCTACATCAGGTATGTAAAAATATATCACAAAGCCATTGGTAATGTGATGCTCCCCTGTGACTGATAAGTAAGTTAGTAATATTATAATTTGTCAGGCCGAACCTTTTTTGCTATACTTGTTGAACTTTTTGTGTTTTGTGAGATAACCATATGTTATAATCCTTGGATCATTTGTGTTAGCTAAGGTGGACTGGAGGGCTGCTTCAGTAACTTCAAGGACAACTAGATTGGAGAGACTAGGACTAATTCATTCAATATTACTTGGTTATAGGGGATAACAGCGTGTGCCTTATATAGAGATGCTTACAGAAAAGATCTTGTTGCTAGCTAACTAACAGATAAGGCTTACGAAATTGAGAAACATTGTTGCTGGCTTGTACCCTGGTCTTAAACTGCTGCCCTGCACCCTAACACCATATAAACAATACTGCGTTATTTCTGAACTTCGTCACGGTCATTTTATTTTCTCCTTTCCGCCTATTTTGTTTTCATCTAATATACAATGGCCCTGTTCGTTTCCATCCCTCTAAAATTTAGCACTGTCACATCAAAGAGAATCTTAGTATTTATGAATATTTCGATCAATTTAATGTCAAAACCCTTTTAGAGATTGATGCTAATTTTCGAGATGAATCTAATGAGCTTAATTAATCTATGTTTTGCTAAAGTGTTGCTACAGTAACCGTCTTCTAATCACGACTTAATTAACCTCATTAGATTCGTCTCGTGAATTAGTCTAGGGGTCTGTAATTTATTTTATAATTAAATTTTATTTAGTACTCATAAATATTAAGATTATTTTTGATGTGACAGCTATAAAGTTTAGACCCCAGAAAACGAACACACCCAATCTTAAGACCAGTCGATAGTGCTATGGCCTGATCTTTGTACTTTGTTTGGACCCATTTGTGGCCCTTCGTCTATAAAATTGGCATCTGAAGCTTTTGCATGCTCTTCCCAAAAAGAGGTCAGGGTTGTCACGAAACTAGTATATTCTCCATGATAATAGTTAAAAGAGTTTAGCTATTGATTGTTGATGCCCAACTACTGATAATGTTTTATGCACACATCAAATTAAGACTTCATAGCCGTGCTATTCTTGACCGCAGATCCGGAAGATGGTTGGAACTGCTGTGGCTGTGAAGCGTGGATTATTACCCAAAGACATCATAGATCTGTCTCTTGCAAAGTTCTCTAGAATTGTTCTGCCGATAGCTCCTTCAGAAGTTCTTCTCCTTAAAGATAACAGTTTCCACACAAAGAACAGGGAAGGAAGAATTGTTCGCCCAGGAATCGAGTCACTGAACAAATCAGTGGAAGTTAGGAAGGGGGTCGAGGAATTCTACAAGACAGCTCTTGTGCCTGAGCTAGTAAAATTCTTGGATCCATCTTTGCCTCCTTGGAAAGAATGGGTGGAGAACTTGGACCAGTTCACAGGCATACCGGATTCACAGTTGGACGAGGTCAGGGAGGCCTACAGAGTATGGAAGGATGCTTACGACCAAGTCAAGATGGCTCGGAAGAGTGCTGGCTAAGCTGTTTGAAGAATGAAATTGATTCGTTCACTGAAGAGAATGTCTTTTGTCTTTCCATGATTTCCCAGTGGAGCGGTGACAGTCAGATCAGGACAGCCCTGCAGATTGAAAGTATTGCTTCTCTTGCGTCTGTGCTTAACTGGATGGAGGCAACAGAAAGAAAAACTTGCTAAATTAGTGCATTAGTGGCCTTCATGGCCCACTTGAAATCTGTATTTGACTCTTCCGTCGGAGATAAACAGCTCTGCAGCTCATCATGAAGCAGCAGCACACGTCGTTGTCCAATTCGTGTGATTCGTACGGTTCCATTCCAAACAAAGGCCCGTACAGTTGATTCCTGTGCTGATTTCACGTGGGATGATGCCGGCACTCATCTTGTTTTAACCGAACGTCTCGTCAGTCTCAGTACCCCGGGCGAGCGATGACTGGTGCAGAGCTCAAGCATCCCTAATTGTCGCCTCACGCGCAACACAAGTCTGAGCTGGAACAGCGGGTGATCATCGTCTGCGCGAGAAGGAGCGGCGCGAATCCCTCTCGTGAGGCGCGAGGCCACTGGAGCTGCTCGTTGTCGTCGACGGTGGCTCGTCAGGGCCGGCCAGGTGAAGGAGGCATGGCATGGCGCCCCGTGTGGGGAGGCGACAAGGGCAGCTGACCGGTCGCCTTGGCTCCGCTCTCCGCCTCGGTTGGCTGGACACCGGAGCGGCTGACCTGGCTGGCATGATGAACTGGCCCGCGCTGCGGGGGACGTGACGTGCTCTGCCTGCCGCGCCACCGTCGCCGTGTCTGGTCGGTTGTCCCTTGTTCCCGGGCGACTGGATCACAGGCGAGGCGGAGCGTCTGTCACGAGAGCGTTGTAGCGACGCGCCCGATGCAGCCACCACGTACTCTCTCCTACCTAGCCACGGATGGCAGGGCTGCTCCCGTGTGGTCGTGTTCCCCAACGAAAAGGCACGGCCAGATGCCTTTTCACTTGCCTGGGATCTCCCGTGGCAAATTTTTTTTTTTTTGAGTCGATCTCCCGTGGCAAATTGGGAATCAATGGCTCTCTCTCTCTCTGCCGCTGCTGCTGGAGAGTGACGGAGGCGGGGGCCGCGCGCTCGTTTGTTGGAAACGAGGAATGACCGCGCCCCGATCTCTGGGGCTTCGATCCCATTGGCCGCATTCCTGCCTTCTGGGAACCCGTGGCTGGCTGGGGCTGCTCTCTTCGCAGATCACATGTCTCCTTTCCGGTCCAGCAGATCGACGAGCGAAGTGCTACGAGTATCTCGTTTTTTGTTTGGGCTCCATGTTTTGCTTTTAATTAGGCACTATTTCAGAGCCAAGAGGTACTGAGGTACCGTCCTGCTCACTGATAAACTTATGTGGGTTGATGAGGTGGGTTACTTGTGAACTGGTGGTGTTCACGAGCCTAGCTAGCTAGATTATCTCATGCCGTACGGCCACATTGACTTGCATCAACACCTGGGATCGGATCGGGTGCCAGCTCTTCCAATCTCTCATGCATCGTCTTAGAGCGTCCCCAACAATGAACTCTTAGCTAACTCTTAGAATTATTTATTAGAAAAAAATATATAAGAGACAGCTAACTCTTCAATGGTTGCTTCTAGGCTACTTCTTAGCTATCCCTTAGAATTGTTTAAGAATTAATGTGATAGAGCTAGCTCTTGCTAACTCTTCTTCAAGAGTCAGATCTGTCGCATCTTTTCTCTTTTTCTAATAAACAATTCTAAGAGATAGCTAAGAGGTAGTCTGAAGCAACCACTAAAGACTCTAGCTGTCTCTTATATATTCTTTTTCCCTATAAACAATTCTAAGAGTTAGCTAAGAGGCCACCATTGGCCATGCCCTTATTGCCTTAGGCTACATATAAATTATCATAATAAGGCCCCTATTACACATGGATTGAGGAGGTTGGAGGGTCCGGTGCTACTTCACCGGCTACTTCTTCACCGGATCAAGAGCTACGCATCTCGCGACCGATAGAAGAGATTAATTGACAGGAGGGGAGGGGATTTATAAAACAGAGGAAGAATGGGACAGATTATGCAATGGTGACGATGAGATGCTCCGTTGTCAGGACGATCGATAGACGAGGAGGAGGCCCCTTGCGCTCAGTCCTCGTCGTGCTCGCTGCTGCTCTCCGAGCAGTTCCTTATGGCCTGCAGGACGGCCTGCTTCACGACGTGCTCGTCCACGTTCTCCGCCACGTTCTGCACACCAGAGTATGCCAATCCCCGTCAGCAACTGATATAACATATATGGATGCTTGAACAGTTGAATTTGATCTGTCAGTCTGCTCATACCTCTCCTCCAACAGCTTCGAGGCGGAAGCTGTCGTCGCAAGACGCGGTGGCCTCGAGGACGCTGAGTCCCAGCTCGTCAAAGGCTTCGAGGACAGAGACGAGCAGCCCCGGGCAGGTCTTGTCGGAGAACACGTTGATGAGGAACCCACCGCCACCGTGTCCTCCTAGGGTTTCCACGGTCACCTGCATCATCCATCCATCATTGATCCATCATCAAATAAGCTTAATGCAGACACGAGAGAGAGCAGCAGGGCCTTGGAGACGCATGTGAGTTGATACTACGGCCCTACTGACTGAACAAACACGGACCTTGCTCATTAATTGGGTAGCATGTGAACGGTGGAGCTTCTCTTGCTAATACACTACGGAACAAAGCATCGCGTTTTCGTGTGTTTATATATATGCATATATATGTAGATATAGCGTAATCGACGCTGTTGGTACCGTGGGATAGGAGTTCTGCCGGAGCGCGTTCTGGGCGCAGGCGATCTCCTGGTTCAGCCTCACGACCTTCTGCTTCAGCTCCTTGATGTACTCCGACGCGTCCATGATTATTGACGTGTCGCTCAGCTGTATGTATGGTTCCATAAGCAGAATCAGTACTCGATCCACTCAATTCATATTTTTTATATAAAAAGGCCAGGCAACAGAAAGAGCAGAGAAGATTGCAACTGCATTCACGTATGGAGTTCTGATGGAAGAACAGAGGAAATTAACAAGACTGCTACACGTACAGCATGGGAGTGAGTGATGGAGCGGAGGATCTTGAGCTTCTCCTGAAGAGCGGCCGCCGCCTTCTTGCGTTCCCTTGACATCATCTCGCCCTTGACACGGCGGATTGGCAACCCAATGGAATGGAAGCAAGAGAGAGGGAGAGGTGGTCTCTAGCTGTGTGGGATCGAGCAGCTTAGCTCAAATGTTGGAGGACCAAGAAGCTCAGGACTGCCCATATCTATATAGTGCTGTGGTCTCCCGGCCTGGTGGGGCAGCCGGCGCTCACGTGATCTTATTGTTCTTCTGTTGTTATCCTGCCTCACATATTCTCCTCCTCTTCGTCTCTGGAGATCAGCTGAACGGGGGCAAGAAAAAAAGGAGTCATTTGCAAACATCTCTACATTTGCAAACGACAGAATGCGACCAACTTATTATATGCTTTCAAGCAAAATCATATATAATTAATTTTCTGGGCCAGGAGGACCAACGTTTTGATCAACAAAGAGGAGAGGCTGATGATCCATTATTCTTCACTATTCGTGGGAGAAGAATTTTTGAATCGTGCGCTGCTTGTACGCGCATCACACACAGTATTATATTGCTGGTTGTCTGCTGCTCAAAGGTACGGTACAAGAGGGGATAAGGTAATGCTAATAGTAAGAATTTACACGCGACAAGATCAGTCCTTGTAGCTTAGCTAGTAGCTAGACAGACGTGGATATAGTTCCCGGGGCCAGTCCAACTCCGTGTGCACGCCGTGTGATGCGTCATCGAGTTCGCTAGGTTAAAGGAATCTGCATGCGGGCCAAGGTTCCGTACGTTCTGCGTTCTATAAAAATGAGCCGGTCATTATCGAGGAGTAGTCTATGCAATCAACTTGCGGGTATACTTCGGATGCTCGCCGTGATGGAGTACAAATATCCAAGCAGCAGAACATGTTATACCCATATACTATATAGAAGAGATATAAATATAATACTATGTAATATAAACATTTATTTATGAGTTTGTTCATATAGTCAATGATTTTTAACTTTAACTACTAATAGCAAAAATTAATGATATATAAGGGATACAATTACATTTATCATCAAATATATTACAAAATATTTGCACTCTTTATATCGGTAATAATTTATTTTGCAAATATTAATTATTAGGCAAAGTGAAAAATATATTCTTTTGACCAAACCTTGCTAGAAACGCTTCTATTCTTGGACGGAGGGAGTAAATGGAAGCGATCAACCCCATTCACCAAACACATTCTCATCTCCCTATTTTTATCATTGATGTTCAGACAGGAAACTCAATGCAAAATTAAGCTAACTCAGCTGTCTAGACGTCAACAATTCTCGTCCGGAAGGTAGCATATATGTCATTCTAGGCATCTATAGCTAGGTCGAAGAAAAGGAATGGATGAAGCCGCATGGTACTAACTAGATCGATACTAGTACCTACCAAGCTTGGCAAGTCATCGTGGTACTAGTAGTTTACATGCCCTCTTGCGCGCCGGCAACAAGATCAACAAGTTGCTCGCTCGCTAGAGCTTTGAAATTAAAAAGGAGCTGCCGCTGCATGTTTGCATGCGTGCCTGCATATATACTACGTGCGCGGTCGCATGCATTGCATCAACGTTGTCTGCTGCCTTGCAACTGTTGGAGCAGAGGACGAGCTAGATACTTATAAGTCTGCAAAATGTTAGTGATGACCACCGCAGCGGTGGTCACTGCCGCCGCGTGCACCATCTGATGCCATGTGACAACTAACGCCGGAAGATATATGTAGCCCTGCTGGCCTGGCCTCTGACTGAGATGAGAGAAGTGCTTGTGAGCTGTGTGACGTCGTCGTCGTCGTGCTTTGTTGTGTGTGCGTGCACGAGAGGGGTGTGTGGGCCGGGTGGGGCAAGCGCGCAAGCATGATGGGGGGAGAGAGAGGGAATCTACTCGTGAACGGGCTGATGGGGATCACCTGCGTGCAGAGGTGCGGCGTTGCCCGATCGAGTACACTGATCGGCCGGGCAACGGCGGCGGCACCACGCTGCGCCGAGGATCGAGAGCGCGACAAAGCTAGGAAGGTAATAATAAGGCATTTTCAAAACTAATCATAGACGACTGGCATTGCATCAACAGACAACAGTGATAATTATTGCATGCGGAACTGTTGAATTATACATATGCCTGGTATTTGATTCTCGACGAAATTTTCTATATTATCATGTGTGAGCTTGTTGGTGCTCTCTACTGTGTCATTATTCATATGCGTGCGGACCAATTTGTTCCACAGTTGTATTTCTAGAGAATTCGCTTGGCTAGCTGGATTCTTGTCACCCCGTAGAACAGCATGGCACTTGAATAGCACCCGTCGATAATTCTAAGGGGGCGCTTTGTTTGTTTGCTTTTGCAAGCGATGAGAACTCATGAGATGTGCAGCTAGCGCGCATGCAAGGCTCCAAAGGGAATGCTTTCACGGGGAAGATCTTGCCGCGCCGCGCCCTTGTCTCTGCTCTCCCCCTCGTGTTGGCGCCCAGCACACACGTGCCGGTCGCTACAAACGGTTGGCGCAAGGACGAGAGGAAAATTGTAGTATTCGTGAGTTAGCGCCCGATTGTTGTGTTGCGGTAGGGGACAAGCTAGCGAGTAATTGAAGTAGCAGTCTAATCAGATTGCATTGCTGCGTGACTGTAGACACACGTTCATTCTCTTTCTATAAAACGATTCTGTGTTGTGTGGACAAAATTTGAGGGCTCTGTGCGTGGGTACTCCAACTTCTGATCATATTGTCTGCGGTGAGATATTGTTATTAAGTTTCAGATTAATCATACATGTTAATATTGATCTATTCAGTGCCATTCATTATTAGGACCCACATCTGTACTATATCAAATGAACTAGCTAGTATGAAATATTGTCTGCCTGCTCGCATATATGCAACTATAGCTAGACGACCCACACATTCGGATGGCTAAAATAAACACATCAAATATAATATTATCATCAATAATCCAACTGTATCTAATATTGTATTATATTAGATTCCTCATGTTATTATCAACCATCCAATCTGCATCTATCTAGTATTATATTGTTTTAGATTCCTCATGTTACTATATATCAATAATTCAACTATATATATTGGATGCCTCAACTTATTCTTGTTGTATCATAATTATCTTTTTTAATCTATCTATCACTATTATTTGGTTTATTATATTCCTAATAGCAGTTGTGGAAAATGTACAAACTTGGGTATTTGTAACGGTATTGAGTAACTGAAAAAAGAAAGGAGTATTTTTAGTCTAATGTTTTCATAATAGTAGTCGTGGTTAATCTTTTCTTTTTTCCATTTTTCGATGGGCAATGTGGTAATGAGCCCTTTGAGATCGAACTTGGTGCTGCATTTTTATTGAGGGATAAAAACCATGCATCAAGGAATCAAGATAAGCCACCCCCACTGGTCCCACAAGCAACACCAAGTTTACATCATTGAACTACTAGTTTGCAAATTAAGTTATGAGGGCCTGCATATATATATGAATCACAAGACACGGCTACTGCCATGCAAAGCCGGCGTCGTAGTGACCGGCCGGTCCCAAAGATAATGTGCGCCCACACATCTCGTCGATCCTCCTGGCGCCGCCCGTGCATCGCACACATGCACGAAGAAGCGCGACCACGTCCCGCCCCGTGACTGATCGATCCATGGATCCCTTTCCCATGCATGCCATGCACGCTTATGCAAGAATATCGATGATGGTGCTATAGCAGCTGGTTGGCAACAAAACCGACGCGCTGCCCGTGGCCGCGCACGCTCACGCGACCGAGACGTACAACGTCCCGCCATGGCAGGCATTTGGCATGTCGTGCGTGGGCAACCGTGCATACATGCCATGCCACACACGGGATCGGAGCGACACGTACAGCTCGTTTCGCTCCTTACCAGTACAGCCCACCATGCGCTCACATGCGCGCGCGCTACATCGATCCCCAGCATTCATGGGTGCAAGCGGTACATTACGTGAGTACAAGTTCGTGCATGTAGCCCTTCGATTGCTCGATCGCTCTCATCGCATCGATGCTAAAGTACATATATACACATACTGATTACTGAACCATCAGTAGGCACGCGTCTGAGCCTCTGAGGTGGTCGTAAGTCACTCCGGATATTAATTAACAGATAACAACTTTTTAAGAAAAAAATATGAAGTATGCCAAAAGTGGGTGTTACGGTAATATATAGGAGATTATCAGTGTAGGCAAACTGCATTGAGTGTAGCTCAGATGGTTAGGCTCTTTGTGATGGAACCGACTCATTGAGGTTCAAATCACATATTTGACTCAGATATGTTGCATTTATGGTGCGAGGACTATGTGGTGACTCTGTGAGTCTCAAGATCAAAGCTGGCACTAATAGGGTAGGATGTGCGTACGTATGCTCACATGGGTGAGTACTCATGCGTATATGACTGTTTGCGTATGTAATGCGTTCAATTCACACAAAAAGATATAAATTATCAGCGTAGGTTTTTGGATTTGTCGTATGTTAAAGGAAAGTAATCCTTCAATTTTTTTTATTAACTTCCAACAGCCAAGCTAGTTCAAATTTGACTTGAACAATTTGGATACGGAGGAGGTACTATGTTAAACGGTATGTTTGATTACAAATATTTCTTGATTACTCAAATTACAACTAAGTCGTATATATGTGCTTATTAAGGAGATTCCATGACCTGATTTGACCGCTGCCCTTGTCACATACTCCTCCGTCCCAGAATGTTTGGCATTCTAGCACCATCTAATTTTCCCAAATGTTTGGCGTTCTCACTTCTCGAGACACCTTTTTCTTTTCCCAACACATCTCTATCTCTATCTCTCTCCTTCCCGTTTTCTGCGCACCTACTTTTACCAACTTTTCTTAATCCCTGTGCCCACTCCTACAATGCCAAACATAATGGGACGGAGGGAGTAAATGGACAATGAGGATATATCCTGTTGTTGGCTGGAAAGTTGTATTGGAGAGAGAGAGAGAGAGAGGAGGGAATGTGATAGGTTACATCGATCCCTCTCCCCTACACAACACAGTAATTTTCACATCCATTGCTCCTGAGCTGAGATGACCTTTTATTTTCTATCTGTCTGCGGTGACAGCAACATTCCCCAACTTTATTTATTGGGCACCATTATACATCCCCCCTGTTAGAGGGGCATGCTGAGCTATGCAAGCTTGATTAATTAGTCCCACCCTAATAAGAAGCCCTAGCTAGCTAGACTCATAGTTTAAATCAAGTATCTACTAGAATTCTACAGTTACTAATTATGTCAAGCTACTAGTGGATCGTTCCTGGAAAGGTCAGTGGCTGATCAACCGTTAACAATGTCGTTTCTGATTAATGAACCGTATATCACATCAGAATAGGCAAGTTCCATGTTCTAATGCCAACAAAGAGATGGAGCAATGACAGATGTCAAGGTTGTATGCTTTCGCGCTGTTGTGAATTTCCAATTTCTTGAGAATCTTAGGCTAGCTCGGACGCAACAGATGGATGCTCAATATATACTCTAATGCAACTGAGGATAAACTACTTTTCCACCATCACCATTGAAGCTAGAGCGTGTAGAGTGTGGATGTGGATGGGTCGTCAAGTGGCAGCTCTACCATGAAGAGCTATTGGTGGTGAGATAGATAACCGTCGTCTCAAACAGGAAGGAAGGTCGCTATTGGTTACTGGTACCCAATTGATTGCAGCACTGTGGCGATGCCTGTACATGCGGAGGGAGCTGGGGCAGGGGTCAGGTTGTGGCAGAGATGCAGCAGGGTTCTGAGCTGATGTTTGGCTGCATGGAATTTCGCCAAACATCTCGTGAACTCGGACTGTTGTTGAGGTTTTTGTTGTGTGCGCACAGATTGGCAAGTACTCGCATTTGGCCCATATCCTCGCAAGCCTGACCTTTTGTCTTGCACTGGCTTGCATGAAATGGACTTGTCTTGTTGCCTTACCATTTTCTTTCGTTTTGGGCAATGAATTTTTTTTTGCGATTAATACATTTTTGCTACTAAAAATGCTATATATGCTAGTAGTGAGACAGTAAATTATCATGCTTGTTTTGCGTGCTGTTAATTAGTATAGCAGTTTGTAGCTAGAATTCCTTCCACTGCATCGATCTACTGTAGACGATGTGTGAAGAGCGAAATTGTTTCTGATGCTTATCCTGAGAACAACGGCAGCGCACAAAGCAATAATTCAAGGCCCTATATGCATGGACAGATGATATATATGACAAAATAATGCAACTTGCAGGGGGAAGATGAAATGCGGTTTTTGTCCAACTATAGCAATTCAGCTCTCAACATGTCGCCCGATAATTAAGTGCTGGAAATGGGAAGAGATAATTAGCTGGAAATAAGGTCCATTCTCCTTGTACACAAGCAACTCGGAGCAACAGCATCTTTGAGCGTGGCGAAATAGGAAACGCCCCGGGCCTCTTTTCGAGCCATGCATGTTTTCATGTTGGGTAGACGACGTACGTACGCGCACCCAACCCAAGTGTTGTAGATATACCACATGGGATGAGGATTGAGATCAGATGAATGAATACAAGAAGCGGCTGCTGGGAGCTGTAGCCCTGTGCATTGTACGATACAGTCTAGGATTCCCGGGGCAGCAAACTAGCTCCCAAGGCTCACGTGACGGCGATATACCCAGCCGACGAGAAGCTGTTTGCCTCTCTTGCACTCCGCCGGGAAGTACACTCACATGCCATTGGCAGAATGCCCAGCAGCCGCGTCAAATTAAACTCATCCCTCTCTCCCTCTCTCTCTCTCTGCATGATCTCGTATGCATTGCAATCTCAGCTAGAGTGGCAGTAGTAGCTCGATGGGTCCGGGATGAAAGGAAATATCTGGGTGGAGCAGGGAATGACTGAGCCGATGATGATGATGAGACGGGATATATGCATGGCGGCATGCACGCGCTCGGGGACAAAGGCAGGCAGGAGAGCCTTGGCACCCAGCCTGCCATGCCTCGCGCGCATATTATCCATCGTCGCCTTCCCTTCCACCTCGACCGCGGCATGCTGCCTAGCCTGCTTGGCGTTTATTAGGTACTCCCTCTGTTTCAAATTATAAGATGTTTTTGACTTTCAGACTTTACGTTTGACCGTTCGTCTTATTCAAAAAATTTATGTAAATGCTATTAATTTGATTATGATTTGTTTTATTATTAAAAATATTTTATAAATAACTTATTTATTGGTATATTTGCACAAAATTTTTGAATAAGACGAGCGGTCAAACATAATCTCAGAAAGTCAAAAACGTCTTATAATTTGAAACGGAGGGAGTACATGCTACTCCTACTCTAGTAGTGTTGATGGAATGGACGCCGCTTTAATTGCTCATTTATACAATCATGTATTGTAAACATACGGAGTCCATAATATTAATTAATTTATTATTAACAGGAGTAAAATGAACCTAGCTGTTAAGAGAGCTATATACTGCATTTTACTCCTACTGCAAATACACATCTATTACATTACATTCTAGACCTGTAGGAGGAGACCTTGACAGCCGCTGGAGTGGAGCGGAAACAAGGGAGACGGGCTTACAATGTGGAGCGAACAAACTTAATCGGGAACAGGTAAGCGCAGGTGGCCAGGCCCAATAAAAGCAAAATGTTATGGGCTCTGCTTTTAGTACGACCCAGCAGAGGAGACCCAAATATACAATGATAGACCCTCAGAGGAAGGAGTACCAAACAATGTCTTTTAAGATAAGCATGGCTTCCTGGAAATGTCTATCACCTGCAACAGGAAACACTGAGCAAAAGATGTGCATCGCAAGGAACAAGGCAAGATTCTGAGGGAAAAAAAGAGTATGGATACAGAGGAAGGAGTACTAGACCGTTTCCATCTATGCATACCGAACTGCCGTTTCGGATGTGCTCAGCTGTGTCAAGGAATTCTACTATGTGGTACAACGGTGAATGATCTCAGTGATTTTGATAATGATAAATATAATAGGTTCAGAAATGACAGTAAGAAAATATGAACAATGATCTAGCTACATAAAAAATCATTGCGCATCCGGGGAATCGAACCCCGGTCAGTACCGTGGGAGGGTACTATGATACCACTACACCAGATGCGCTTGATGTCAATGACATGCTTATATAATCTATGGAACATCTATACAGTGCTTTGGAAGCCGCAAAGGCAATGCGCTGTATCAGTACTGGCATGGTGGCATCGCGTTGTCCGGGATGACCTGTGCCGCACACTTGAACGGGGCCAAGGACTTTGATCGGAAATTCTTCAGTTCCCGCACTCGCACCGATCCTGATAATGCGTCAGCTACTCAGCTTTGTGGAAATCCTCATCAGAGGACCCCCTACGCCGTGTTTTCATTTGCTGGGTGATCCCATCCCTGGCCTAACATTAGGATCCCGTCTCTGCCTCACCAGCTCGCCACAAATAAAGCGAAAAGAGCACCAAACGCGAATGCACCCATACCAACTAAGCCAATCCTCTCTTGTCAGTACTGCTCTTCCATTGCGACACATTTGCAACCAGACCAATCAGTGCCTACTCGAGAAAACGTATGATCTCCGCATCATCACGCACGTATAACTGCAAAATGTGATCGCATCCCAGCTGCTATGTATATTATCGCGTCGTTATCATCGTCCTACGAGGAAATAAATTGTTACCTCCGCACCTGACAACGGAAGGGTCGCTATCGGAGATCGGGGTGCACAACGGTCCCGCTGTGCTGCTGTCAGTTAAATTTTCTACGCCGTGGTGCCGTGGACGGCACAAGCCAGGACTGAGTACCAAATGCTACGCAGACTCGTAGTACTTTGCTTGGGACTCCGTTTATTAGGATGTGGTGGTACTGTGAAGCCTAAGCGTTAAGATGTGGTGGTACTGTCACTCACCCACGTGGTGTATGTACATAGCTCGAAAAGGATCAGAGACGAATAGCTAGTAGACACGTACTAGTACATAGCTCCAAGTGCTGCTCATTTTGCTGCGTCTAATATAAAGATGACGGTGGCGATGGTGTCATCCTAGTGCGCTTTGTTAGGTGCTAGGTCTAGTAGCTTATCAAAGGCAGTCCTGCTCCAAGCTTTTGAGCATACTCATGGAGATGTGCGTGGGACTGTATTGTGTCCACATTCAATGTACTTTGGCTGTCCGACATCATCAGCGTCCTTACTACGAGTTTGGACTTACTCTCTGAAATTACATTATTTTGAGTTGATCCATGTTTTATGATAGGAGACATAATATTCAGTCATAGTTGTCACGGCGTTGAACTCATGTTTGTGAATGCCTATTAAGTTTATGAAACTCTGCAGGTTGTTTGCACATCTTTTTTCCTTGTTCGTCATGATTTTCTTGTGAATATCTCAAAAAAAGAAGGGAAAAAAGAGATTGTCCTTCTGAAAATTACAGAGATGGGAACATTTGGCCATTGCATATATCATTGATCAGCGTGCTGCCGCTTCATCATCGCACGGTGATGCAAACTGACAAGTTGGGAGGAGGCTAGTGACATCTGAGCAAAGCATCGGGGTCTGTTTCCATTATCACACATCTCCATCTCTAATGAAAACTTAAACAAAGAGTGCGAACCCAACAACTCTGTCATCGGATAAGGACTCAATTGTGGATCCAACTAGGAAGCACTGACACCTGAGCCAATATGATGCTACATACATGTTACTCCCTCCGTTTTGTATAACTTGACGTTCCGACAGCCAAAATTAACTCTTTTCTAGTTCATTTTCAAGATTTCACGAACAGATGAGTACATTCTAATCGAAGGCATAGTGTAGAGAACTTTATTTTCATGAGAGAAATCAATCTACATGCTAACCTTTTCAAAAGCGAGCAATCGACAGATGTATCATGATTCTTCTAAAACTAATGTTGGTTTGTGATTTCCCCCTGCTTTTTCAAGACCATTAGACCAAATACGACATACTGTAGAAACATTTCTGCTTAATGATTATGAATCACTGCATCGTTGTGCGTATACACAAATGGGTTGTGACAATTGAATACTGTATTCCTTGTCATCACAACCAAATCGTATTTGTTTGATTGTGATCGTCACGGCCGTTTGTTCTCTTATCGCTGTCGACTATTCTTGCCTGATCGCAATCCATTATTGATTTGTTTAAGGGAAGCATTGCCGTGCCAATTGACTCGCACCTTAACATACACTGGCGATCGATCAGCACCAAAGGCGGACGAGGCATTCAGGGGACGCAACCTGACGTGAGAAGAACGCGTGTGCTATATTTAGTTAGATAGATACACACTTTATAGCGAAGGGGCATGTTTATACTGCAAAACAAGAATATGAATCGTGTAGGTTTGCGAGTAGATTATAACACGTAAAATGTATATCGCTTTTGTAGAGGAAGAAGGGGCGGGGCATGACCTGATATATATATATATATAAAATGATCACAGATTCATAGCATGACCTGATATCGGAAGAATAAGAAACTGAATGACAGCCGGGATTGAATTGAGAGGGGATAGATGCAAAAGAGAGCTTTCATCCAGCATACCTTGCTGTGATCGTTTTGGATTATGGCAAATAATATATATAGACATATATACATAATATGTTTTGTAAAGATAAATGTTTCATGTTTCATAAAAAGCTAAATATTTTATAATATTACACTTTTATACCGTTAAAATGTCTGTAACTCTGTATAATCTATATTTCTTATGTAAAAATACTTTAATATTAAAAACTATATAAGGTGTATCAGCTGGATATGATGTGAATCACTGGAGGAGTGAAAGTTACAAATCTTATATTCCGTATTGCTTTGGTTTGGAATGATACATTTGAGTCCATATTGAAATAAAATGAGATTTGCTAGTTTCCAATCAAGTGAAATTTTGTGTTTGCTCATCAGATTTTCGGAAACAATTAAAATATACTGCTGGAAGAACAATGAAAGTGTACCGTTAGAATAATGAAATTGTACCGCTAGAACAATTGGTTCTTAGGTGAATTTTTTTCGTTTCTTCAGAGAATATTTTTTAGCACAAATGAATGAAAAATTTGAATAGTTGGATCAGGATCCAAGGGTGGAAAATATGATTGGAAGCTATGCTAAAAAAAATAGGTCTACATGTTACGTCAAAATTAATCAGACTAAATGAATATTCTTTACGGATTCATTATTGATCGATATATACATAAAAAAGACCCAGAACAATATGTGGCCTAGAACGAACGCGATCAGCCGCGTCATGGGGGAAGTAGTTTGCTTGTTTCTGTTCATGCACTGTGACTGTCCAGGTGCAATGAACCACGGAGGACACCGTTTTAGATTCCCTCGTTAAAATTAGAAAACCTTCTTCTTTCTGCTGTTAACCCATAAAGGAAAGAGTCCAGATTCATGGGAGAGCTTGTGTGGCACGACCTATTACTCCATTCCAAAAATGATGTCGTTAGGACAACAAAATTAGTTTAAATTTGAACTAATTCTGATGCCCTAATAACATCAAGGTGGACTAAAACTTAAGGAAAAAATTAAAATTCTCCTGGCATCCATACCAATTTCACAAATGATAACCCTTCATTTTGTGATAGTTTGAAATCACTACAAGCTGTTTGATTTGCACTCTGTTCAAATGGACGAGCTATATTTCCACGTCGCCTTATAAAAGACGTCCCTCCCTCCTCCGAATTACTTCCACACTCCCTCCTCTCCTGCAATCGAAAAACTGATCAAAACTTGGTCGTTGTTATTTGAGAAAGAGGAGAAGCGAAATTTGTGGTTCCTTGACTCGAATTCTGTTCATAGTAGATAGATAATGCGTGGACTGGTGATGATGCAGCAGAGGGCTAGGAATGCCGTCAGGAGGTTCTCCAGGCTGGCCGCGGCGGCCGAGACTGCCGCCGCCGCACCGAGAATGCCGGCGTTCGACCACGTGCCCCTGCCGTACGACGGCCCGAGCGCCGCCGAGATCGCCCGCAAGCGCGCCGAGTTCCTCAGCCCGTCGCTGTTCCACTTCTACTCCAAGCCCGTGCGTCGAACACGCCACGCTCTCCGGTTCTTTGATTTCTCTAGGTGCAACATGTTTTCCTGTGATGCTATATGCGTTGTTCGGTGATGTTTCCAGCTGAACATCGTGGAGGGGAAGATGCAGTACCTGTACGACGAGCACGGGCGGCGCTACCTGGACGCGTTCGCCGGCATCGCCACCGTGTGCTGCGGCCACAGCCACCCGGAGATCCTCGACGCGATCGCCGCGCAGGCCAGGCGGATGCAGCACTCCACCGTGCTCTACCTCAACCACGCCATCGCCGACTTCGCCGAGGCGCTGGCGTCCAAGCTGCCCGGTGATCTCAAGGCACGCTCCTATACCACACTGGTCTTGTGCCACTGGGTTCAGATACAGTAATCACCGAAGAAGCCGATCGTTGCGCGTGCGTGTGAATCGTGCAGGTCGTGTTCTTCACCAACTCCGGCACGGAGGCCAACGAGCTGGCCATCCTGATGGCGCGGCTGTACACCGGCAGCCACGACATCATCTCGCTGCGCAACTCGTACCACGGCAACGCGGCCGGGACCATGGGCGCCACCGCGCAGAAGAACTGGAAGTTCAACGTCGTCCAGGTACACTAGTCGATCGAACGCCATCGTGCGCGCGTGGCAGAGGAGAATTTCCTCAATTTTTACCTGATCATCTGGTTTCTGTTTCTGAAGAGCGGGGTGCACCACGCCGTCAATCCGGACCCTTACCGAGGCGCGTTCGGCGCCGACGCCGAGAAGTACGTGCGCGACGTGAAGGAGGTCATCGAGTTCGGCACCACCGGCCACGTCGCCGGCTTCATCTCCGAAGCCATACAGGTGATCTCATCTGTCTCTCGTGTGGCAAAAGTGCTAGTTGCGCGAGTGGTGTGGCCCGTGACGTCAGGAAGTTGTTGGAGCGCAGGGCGTCGGTGGAATCGTGGAGCTGTCGCCGGGGTACCTGCCGCTGGCGTACGACGCGGTCCGCAAGGCCGGCGGGCTGTGCATCGCCGACGAGGTCCAGGCGGGCTTCGCCCGGGTCGGCAGCCACTTCTGGGGGTTCGAGACCCACGGCGTCGTGCCGGACATAGTCACCATGGCGAAGGTGCGTCATCCGTGCCCGCAGTGTTCCTGCTTTTCGCATGCCGTATACGGGCTCCTCAATCTCCCAGCACTTTCGTTCTTCAGGGCATCGGCAACGGCATCCCGCTGGGCGCCGTGGTGACCACGCCGGAGATCGCGCGGGTGCTGACCCGGCGCTGCTACTTCAACACGTTCGGCGGTAACCCGATGTGCACGGCGGGCGGGCTGGCCGTGCTCAGGGTGCTCGAGAAGGAGAGGCTCCAGGAGAACGCCTTCATCGTCGGATCCTACCTCAAGGACCGCCTCCGCGGTCTCCAGGAGAAGCACCAGAGTGCGTTCCCCAGTGCCTGATTCCCATCGAGCTGGGCATTCGAGTTCTGATCATGCTTGTGCGTGCTGTTACAGTCATCGGCGACGTGAGGGGAACGGGGTTCATGCTCGGGGTCGAGCTCGTGACGGACCGGGACCTGAAGACGCCGGCGAAAGATGAGATCTGCCACGCCATGGAGCACATGAAAGGTGAGTGCACTGCAAATATCTTTTATTCCCAATGATTCAGATGCCTGGACCTTGAGTAAGGAAAAGCAATTGCCGTCCCTTCCTTTGAGATGATCAATCGTTCACTTGCAGACATGGGCGTCTTGATCGGGAAAGGCGGGTTCTACGGCAACGTCTTCAGGATCACTCCCCCTTGTGCTTCACCAAGGAAGATGCTGGTACATCCTTTATATAATCTACTAAAGTTTCCAATAAAGACTTTATCCAAAAAAAAGTTTCCAATAACGCATACTAGTTTGATTAACGCCTTCTTGGCATGAATTAATTGCACTGCTTGTAATTTGTTCAATCGATGCAGATTTCCTTGTTGAAGTGATGGATATTGCGCTGTCGAAGCTCTGAACTCTGTGGAGCCTCTTCATTGACTCCGGAGCTGCGATGGAACAGAATGGTGTAAATGGGGGATACTCGCATGCGTTTAGGTGCTGTACCCGAGTTTATCTGAAGTATGTCTCAAAAAAAAGAGTTTATCTGAAGTATATCTGGATTGCAGTTGTCTTGATGTGAAAAACTCTTTTTCCTCGAACACCTTGATGTGAAAAACTGGAGCATGTAATGCAAGAAAAAGAAAAAACAACGAAATGGGAGCACAATCATGGATAAGCAGTTGAGATTGGCTTATTATTGGGACCTTTTAATTGTCCGCTTTCATACTGAATGGTGTACTATATTGTAGAACCTACATGATATCCGAAGCCATGTTTAGGGACCTATATTTGCATTTCGATAGTATATATGCACTAAAATGACGGGAGTGAAATTTATGTCCACGGTGATCAGTGCCCCCCACCCCAATCAGGCCATTAGATCACAATCTATACCAAGAGTCGTGCAATCAGTCGCCCCTCCGTTGAGACGCCGTTGAGTCTGCCGTTGGAACCACAGTGTTAAAGTCGTGGTCCCGCTCCTCTCTTGCACTGCAGATGGTCACGGGCGACCCATTTGCTCGCCCAGCCCGGGGCGCAACGAGCGCAGCAGGAGCCAGCAGGAGGTCCCCCAAGCTCCGGGACACGGTGCTGGCTGGGCGGCGCCTTGCACGCGCGCGGGAAGTGCGCGCTCCTGATGATCTCGGCGACGTCGGCGCTCCGGCACACCTCGTCGCCCTCCTTCTCGTCGGAGGCCAGGTGGCTGCAGACGAAGCAGAGGCCGGTGGGGTGCAACGTCATGGTCATGGCGATGCAGCCCTTGTTGTCGAGCCAGCCCATGATGCCCCGGCCCACGTAGTCCACGCGGAGGTGGCCGATGTGCTCCACTAGCTCCTTCCTCACCCACACCGACAGAAACAGCCCCACCATCTGCTTGCTCGCGATCGGGCAGTAGCGCACCCCGTCCTCGCCCTCGCGTTGCGCCGCTGACGCGACGTTGACGGGGCTGTCGCCGCCGCTGGCGTCATCGTGCTTGCGCCCGCTCGTCGACGGCGACGCCTCCGCTGTCGCCGCCTCGACGCGGTACAGGGACGCGCGCATCTCGGTGGCCTTGCGGCTCGGGGCGGACTGCTCCGGCAAGCGGTTGCAGGTCTTGACCACCGTGGTGTCGACGCGAGAAGCAGAGGTAGGGGACCAGGATTCGGGAAGCAGAGGGGATCCGACGCGTCGGGGGAGGCCGCGTCCGCCTAGCGCCCGCGCGAATCGGCGAGAAGCAGAGGGAGGGGACCGGGATTCAGGAAGCAGAGGGGATCGGGCTGCGGTGTGATTGTGGCAGAGGGTAACCTGTTTCACGTCGTTAGGGGATTTTGAAGTTAGATGGGCGTGGGCACCAGTCACCCGGGACATAAAGTAATTTTCTCTAAAATGACACCTAAAGTTAAGTTAGAGGGGTTAGAAATGCAATTTAAAAGTATATGGACCTAGATGACACTATGAGATAAGTTTAATGACCGGTCATGAACTTTAATCCCGCAAATCAAAGAACAATTAGCATGAAAAGAAATCAAATATAATTTTTCTTCAATGCAGTGCTTTGTTGTCCAGCAATACGAGCGTCCTTAGATTAGGAATAGGCTACTGATATGAGAAGCATCTTTTTTTTTTAGAACAGGGCATTCATTCATTAATTATTTGTGATACGATCGCGGGCTAGCGAGCATAACTGCCTCCGGGGCTTCAGTTTTGCCTCTCATCCTGAGGCCTAGATACCGAGACCAGTTTCGCGCATTCATGCGCAGCCTATTACATTACCTAGTAGTTACAAATTTTAGGGTGAAACCCCTCAACATACCACTCAGCTCCAGCATATGATTCAACACACTCGCCACTTGTGATCTTTGGCCTTCACGACGTTCCATAAGTCAACAAGGGCTTTGCAATCGATTTTCATGATCAGATTCTGCACTCCTCGCTGAACAGCAACTGAAGACCGTCACGACATGCTTCTGCCTCCATTGCCAGCGTTATTATGCCATACCGCGCGTGCTCCCTTGTAAGCTCCATTTTCATCTCGAAGAACTTCCCCAGTCTCCCTGCTCGTTGCTCTGTATAGAACGCCGCATCAGTGTGATATGGGAAGCATCGGGTGGGGGCTCTTCCACCTACATCGGCAATGAAAACAAAGAGCGCCGACAACTCTGTCATAAAACAAGGACAGATCGTGGATTTTTTTTGTGAATGAAAGGACAGATTGTGGATAACCGATGCGGTTGTGTCATTTGAATAATGTGGCCTTCGGATACTGTGTTCGATCTCCTCACAACCAGATCTTGCTTATGTCCTTAATTGTGATACTCGCACGGCTGTTTTTTTCTTCTTCTCGAATTGGTATTCGTTGTCTTCTGAGTGAAACAGCATTCAGTTAGCACGGTAAGGAGAGCCGCGACCGCCGCCGGCTGCCTTCCAGGGCTGGACGGCAAGGCGCACGCGGATGGCGGACGTCCGGTGCCACGCCTCGAACTCGAGCACCAGATGCTTTGAGACCCGCCGACGCCGCCTCGTAGGAAGTACGAACTCCTCCCTCCCTCCTCCGATTCATCACTCGCAGAACTCCACTCCATCGTCTCCGCAAACCGAAAACTGGTCGCAATTTAGCCGCGTAATTATATTTGAGGGCTTGCATTCCGTTCATGGTAGATGGGTGCGTGGCGATGATGCAGCAGGAGCCTAAGAATGTCGCCGTCAGGAGGTTCTCCAGGCTCGCCGCGGCAGCCGAGGCGGCCACCGCTGCGCCGAGGATGCCGGCGTTCGACCACGTGCCTGTGCCATATGACGGCCCGAGCGCCGCCGAGATCTCCCGCAAGCGAGCCGAGTTCCTCGGCCCGTCCATGGAACACTGGTATTCCAAGCCCGTACGTCGACATCCCGATTCTTTAATTTCTGTACAAGTGTAAATGGTTGTAATAAGTTCCGCTATAGATGTGTGGTTCGTTGAGTGATGTTGTTGCAGCTGAACATCGTGGAGGGGAAGATGCAGTACCTGTACGACGAGCACGGGCGGCGCTACCTGGACGCGTTCGCCGGCATCGCCACCGTGTCCTGCGGCCACAGCCACCCGGAGATCCTCGACGCGGTCACCGCGCAGGCCCGGCGGCTGCAGCACTCCACCGTGCTCTACCTCAACCACGCCATCGCCGACTTCGCCGAGGCGCTGGCATCCAAGCTGCCCGGCGACCTCAAGGTAAGAGACACCGATCTCGCGCCCGGTCCGCTACCGTAGTCCACGAAAACACCAGCCGCTCGTTTTCTTATTGACGGTGAGCGTTTTCTCTTGCCAATCCTAGGTCGTGTTCTTCACCAACTCCGGCACGGAGGCCAACGAGCTGGCCGTCCTGATGGCGCGGCTGTACACCGGCAACCATGACGTCATATCTCTCCGCAACTCCTACCACGGCAACGCGGCCGGCACCATAGGCGACGCTGTTCAGGTGCGCTGGATTGCACATGGTAAAATAATGACGATAGATAATTTCCTCGAATCTAAGCTGTCGGACGTCTCTGACCAAGTGACCATCGTCGTTGTCGCTGAAGAGCGGGATGCACCGCGCCGTAAGCCCGGACCCCTACCGCGGCGCGTTTGGCACCGACGCCGAGAGGTACGTGCGCGACGTGCAGGAGATCATCGACTTCGGCACGACCGGCAAGGTCGCCGGCTTCGTCTCTGAAGCAATACAGGTACACCGACACGGTAGTGCAAGTGAATGAAGCTAGGCACATAATTATGTCTGAAAGTCACTTGCAATAACGTTGTTCGCTGTGAGCGCAGGGAATCGGGGGAATCGTGGAGCCGCCGCCGGGGTACCTACCGATGGCGTACCAGGCGGTCCGCAAGGCCGGCGGGCTGTGCATCGCCGACGAGGTCCAGGCGGGTTACGCACGGGTCGGCAGCCACTTCTGGGCGTTCGAGGCCCACGGCGTCGTGCCCGACGTAGTCACCATGGCAAAGGTGCATCTTCCATGTCGCGCGCACTTCTATTTCCGTCTCACGCGTGTGCGTGAACTGACAATGTTCCCGGCCCGGAACACCCCCCTGTGCAGGGCATCGGCAACGGCATCCCGCTGGGCGCCATGGTGACGACGCCGGAGATCGCGCAGGCTCTCACCCGGTCCTCCTACTTCAACACGTTCGGTGGCAACCCGGTCTGCACCGCGGGCGGGCTCGCCGTGCTCAGGGTGATCCAGAAGGAGAGGCTCCAGGAGAACGCCTTCGTCGTCGGCTCATACCTCAAGGACCGCCTCCACGGTCTTCAGGAGAAGCACCAGAGTGCGTCCTAGCTCGTAGTATCTGATTAACGATCTGAAGAACTCTAGCAACAATCTCGCCTGATATATATACTACATGTTAGTTATGCGTGCTCTTGCAGTCATCGGCGACGTCAGGGGACGGGGTTTCATGCTCGGCGTTGAGCTCGTGACCGACCGCAAGCTGAAGACGCCAGCCAAAGATGAAATCCTCCACGCCATGGAGCACATGAAAGGTTGAAGCTAGAGGACTGGAACTTCTATTTATCCCCAAACCGAATGGGATTTAGGATGCCCGGCAAACTCCCTCCGCTTATGATCAAAATTGCCGATGTGCAGAGATGGGCGTCTTGGTCGGGAACGGCGGCTTCTACGGCAACGTCTTCAGGATTACTCCCCCTCTCTGCTTCACCAAGGAAGATGCGGGTACATTGATAATCTTCCCATGTCTCTAACAAAGCTTTGGTGCTGGTACAGTTTAACGTTCTCTTGACATACATTAAATGCAGATTTCCTTGTTGAAGTGATGGACATTGCTCTGTCGAAGCTTTGATCCTCGTATACACGTTAAGGTGCTGTACCCGAGTCTATGTCCCGAGCTGAAACTGAAGTGAAATAACAAAGAGGGAAGAATGCATTGCAGTATAATCGGAAAAGCAGCAACATTTTCCAAGACTGTACTCTTCTAGTATCTTTTTTTTGCGACGAATACTCGTCTATCATGTTTATCAGTTAGAATCTTTAATACTACTAGTACTTTTCAATTCCGTTTCTCTGTGGCATAGCTGTATCGAACTCCAATTTGGACGCTGTGTGTTATTTGGTGACACTCTAGTCATACGCAAAGAAACGGTGCACAACATGTACCCGGTACCGTATTCTGTTTGATTAGGTGTGGAGAGGTCGAACAAAGTTGGTCTGTCTGCTTCAGGGTTTTGTAAGCCTTTTTAGCTAAAAAAAACAATACAAAGAAAATACTGAAACACCAGTTTTTGAAAAGCTGGAAAATCTATTTTTTTAGAAAATAATCTAAAACCTAGAATTTTCATCTAGAGCTGCTTCTATGGGTTTTAGGATATTGAGAAGCTAAATATTAATTGCAAAAGCCTTACAAATAAATCTAGCAGTAATTTTTTTAGAAAACAGCTTTTCAGTCAAAAGCTCAAAACAAAATAGTTTTTTAGTCGATTCAAAACAAAGTTGTTGTGTCAAACAACACTTCCTTAGTTCTCTGGCCTACATGACAAATTCTCATTTTATTAATTAACTTTGTCACTTGTGGTTAAGAATTTGCTGGTCATATTTTTGGTGGCATACCACTTGACCTAAGATTAGTTATGGTAAATTTAGATATGAATCAAGCAAATCCATCATGTTTGAATGTAAGGAAAAAAGTAGAGAAAATAGAACAGTACTATTCTATTGAGTGGCCATGAACTGCAGGCAGCACAGATCAAAGAATTCTTCCCTAGGAAACAACGCAGATCAAAGAACAATCATCGCGGAAAGCCAATCAGATGCGACTTTTCCAGCAAGGCAACACATCAACCACCACGCACCGCCCGATGCACAACGCACGTGCGAGATCAGCCCATTAAACAACCTCCCATCTTCTCGTCTCCTTTCCCTTTCCAAGTTCAACACCCGCCCCACCGCCCAGCATCTCTCTCTCTCGCTCTCCACATTCGCCAGCCGCCGCTTCTCCCCACACGCCGCCGCGCTGCAGACCTAGTCGGAAGCGCACTCGAGATGGCGATGGCTCTGCGGCGCCTCGCGGGCGCGCCCGGATCGCCGTCGCTGGCCTCTTCCGCGGCAGCGGCCGCGCTCCTCCTCCGCCACCCCGCTCTGACCCGCCCGATCTCCACCGGCTTCCGCGAGGAGCGCGACACCTTCGGGCCCATCCAAGTACCCAACGACAAGTACGCGGTTCCTTCCTCCGCGCCGAACACCTAAGAGGCTTTGATTCGTAGAGCCTCCCGCATGATGCGTCGCTTTGTTTTGATCAGCTCGGGTCTCTGCCCCTTCGATTGATCTGATGCTTTTATGTTATGTTTTGCGCAGGCTTTGGGGCGCTCAGACGCAGAGGTCACTGCAGAACTTCGACATTGGTGGGGAGCGCGAGCGTATGCCTGTTCCCATCATCCGCGCCTTTGGCGTGCTCAAAAAGTGTGCCGCTAAGGTATAAAGGCAGGCTGTTTTTTAGTTTCTGCTGCTGGATGGGTCTCGTTACTTTTTCCTGTAGGGCACTGCAAGACTGCCAAGCTATGTATTCGATGGAGTGAAAAATTATAATAAATAATGCATGATGAGCCCAGACTTGTTTTTCTCTTTCATGAACAATTGGGTGGTTATGATTTTATTTTAGAGTAGACGATCACCATTTTGGATTTTTTATTATCTTCATGAATTGTTTGTAGAGATTACATTAACGCACCAATGCAGTGTTTAATGTTCAGTTTTCAGCTTGATGCATATTTGTGTATCTGTTGATTGAATACCATGTTGATGAGCACCTAGTGCTGTTTTAGCCAATTTATAATGCACTGTTAATGACAAACCATAGGCGTGGCTCAAACTTTTCTACATGCTTCCAACATTTCACATTGTGTCTTTGTCTGATCCTTTGTATTTGACTTTTAAGGTGAATATGGAGTATGGCCTTGACCCAACGATAGGGAAGGCAATAATTCAGGCAGCTGAGGAGGTTGCAGAGGGAAAGTTGGATGATCACTTCCCACTTGTTATCTGGCAAACTGGCAGTGGCACACAAAGCAACATGAATGCCAATGAGGTTCATGTTCTACACATGCAATACATTCATGATAAATCTTGCATTCAACATGTCAATAATAAATTACTATAGCTGTTGATTTGATTGTAGTTGCAATCTCAGCCAAAGAGTGACTTAGTTAATGATCTCTTTTCTATTGTCCAAACTGTGGGCTTTGGGTGACCAAACCTGCTTATTTCATGGATTGGTCGTATTAAATACATCTTTTAGCATATTTTTATATGCACACTGTTGTGAATTCATTTTATTTTATAGTTTACGGTCTGTTTTTCTATTTAGGTAATTGCAAATAGGGCAGCTGAGATTCTTGGGCATAAGCGTGGTGGGAAGTTTGTGCACCCAAATGACCATGTGAATAGGTCACAATCCTCAAATGATACATTTCCCACGGTAAGATTTAACTACTTGTTTAATCTTTTTTTTGCCCTTGCAGATGTCATTATTCATGTAATTAACATTTCAGGTTATGCACATAGCAGCAGCTGTCGAGATCAATTCCAGGTTTATCCCAAGTTTGCAACAGTTGCACAATTCACTTCATTCAAAGGTAATTTATTGCTTCTATGCGAAGGTTTATGTCATGCTTATCATCTCCTTTTTGACAGGATTAGTTCCAACATATGGTAATTTATTTCCTGAATCCCAATTTCTTTGAAGTTCCTGCTAATAATCACCAGAGCCATTGTACTGTGCATTTGTACCAATTGATTGGGCTCAGAATCAGGAGACAACGTTAGTGATTTAGAAGACCATCTAGTTTGAATCATGGTGCCTCCCAAGTCCTAACCCTGTATAAGTTCTGTAGAAACCCACTATAGCTCTATTATTAGAGGAAAAAGTTAGTAATGATGCTTTCATTAGGTTGAGAGATACAAAGTATCTCCTGCACATCTGAATTCTGTGATCTTTTTTGAGTGTTTGCATGCTTTTGGGTCCAAGAGCTTGGTCGAGCTTTTCCTGTACCTTTTTAGCTTATTTTTGAAATTTGCGGATAGATTACCCCAACTTGCTTGGGATAAAAGGTGTTGTTGTTTTAAAATTTGCGGATATCCATGTTCTGCTCGGGCATTAATTTACATCCTTCTGGTTTTTTATATCTATGTGATTTACCTTTCAGCTTGACTTGATTCACTTAATTTGTGGACAACCTGAACTTTTTTGAGATCCATAAATATCAGTGTGCAAAATGATGCATAAATATTAGTATGCAAACTGACTGATATGATTAAATACCACACTTCGTCAAACCAGTAAAATTAACCCCACAGAGCAAGTGTGTTGGCTACCTTGAATGCTGGTTTTCTTGGAATTTTATTTTTTCCAAGGGGAGCCCAGGCACAGCGGTAAAGCTGCTGCCTTGTGACCATGAGGTCACGGGTTCAATTCCTGAAACAGCCTCTTGCAAAAATGCAAGGAAAGGCTGAGTACAAAAGTTTAAAGTGGTCGGACCCCTCCCTGGACCCTGCGCAGGCACCGGGCTGCAAGAAGAATAGCTAAATGGCAGAGTTCATTGTTCATATATTATGTGGTAAATATGCAGTCTGATTGAACCTTGTGACCTATCTTTACAGTCTGTTGAGTTTCAAGACATTGTTAAGATTGGACGTACACATACCCAAGATGCCACCCCGTTGACTCTAGGGCAGGAGTTCAGTGGTTACACTACACAGGTATTGATTTGTTTCAGCATCCATTCTTTTATTAATTTTCAACTTGTCAAACTGACTCACTTGTTTGGACCTTTACTTGCAGGTCAAATATGGAATTGACCGAATTAGTTGTACATTACCACGCATGTACCAGGTAATATGCTAATGTTCGTTTTTTCCCCTCAGATGCATGTATAAATGAACATTTACTGACCATTTTCCTTGATGAACAGCTTGCTCAAGGTGGAACTGCAGTTGGAACTGGCTTGAACACTAAAAAGGGGTAATTTTTATATTTTTGCTCAAGAAGCTTCCTTACATTTATTCTTTGAACCATCTTTTTCTAGATCTTCCTTTTTCACCATTCCTTTTTATTTCACAGTGAAACTGTGTCTTTGTCTAGAACATTGATGAAACCCTGTGATCAAAAGTGTTATGGCCCTAATTCAGATTAATTTGTAATCTAACCTTGTTTCATTACCATCTCATTTAATAGTAATGAGGTATGAAGATTTGAGAATTGTCATACATATGAAATAATCTTCTTCTGTGGTTAACTATTATGTGTTATGATAGTTGATTTAAGATGAGAACTAAAAGAAAGTTGATTCCTTGCATTAGTTAAGATCTTTGATCATGCCATTTCCCATCTATTATATTTGTATGTCTTTTCAGATTTGATGTCAAAATTGCTGCTGCAGTGGCTGAGGAGACAGACCTACCGTTTGTGACAGCTGAGAACAAGTTTGAAGCTTTGGTTAGTGATTATGTGCTCAAAGTTATTGGTTATGGTTTGTATATTTTTGCAAAATTTCATTGACAATAACAGAATATGAAATTTGATTGCGTTCTCGCCTAATTTTGTTTTCTTATTGCTGTTTACTTGGTCTATCTTCTTTTATTCCTGTGTGTTCTCATCAGTTCCTTTTTCTCTTTTTAATAGGCAGCACATGATGCTTTTGTTGAGAGCAGTGGTGCTGTGAATACAATTTCTGCATCTCTTATGAAAATAGCAAATGACATACGCTTGCTGGGAAGGTTGTTATTACAGTATATGTTTGTTTATTATGACATTACTTTTCTAGTATTTTGTGATCTTCTGCTCTAAGAATTTCCAACTCAATCACAGTGGCCCCCGATGTGGTCTTGGTGAACTTATCCTGCCAGAAAATGAACCTGGAAGCAGCATTATGCCTGTAAGCAGACTGTTGCTGTTATTTTTGGTAGTTTCAATACAGTTATGAATACAAATATTATCATCAATCCTCTATTTTAATCTTTTTAAATTTTGTTCTTCAGGGAAAAGTCAATCCTACCCAGTGTGAGGCTCTGACCATGGTTTGTGCTCAGGTATTACATACATCATAGTTTTCAAGTTTTGATTATCTGATCCACTTATGTGTTGTTGAGGCTTCTTTAATGTATGTTTTGAGGAACCTTTATTACTCATCTAGTTTTGCATGAAGTATGATTATGGTATTGAGTAGTTCTAATATCTACCGATCACATCCTTGGTCAGTATGGCCTATCCATTATTGTTTTTCCACTTCTTCGCTGCTTCATTATAATTTATGTAGCTTTCTTTTGTTAGGGATCAATAGTTTTTATTCATGTAGGAAAGGTTATGGAGACTGGAGTCATTTGATTTGTTTATGCAATGCTTTTACCCTGCTCCTAGAATTTGAATTTTCAAGTATATGAATAGACTAATGATGAACAACTGCAGATACCATTTTGTACCTGACTGGTGCAGCTACTGAGCCACATTTTATCTTTATGCATAATTTGCACTCTAGCTTATTCCCTTGATTTCTTTCTTTATTTGAAATTTGAGCAATCGAATAACTACTGTTTGGTTTTGTGTTATCTCAGGTCATCGGTAATCATGTTGGTGTTACAGTTGGTGGTTCAAATGGGCATTTTGAACTAAATGTTTTCAAGCCTATGATTGCAGCCGGATTACTTCGAGTATGTCTGACAATTCTTCTGTTGTAAATTTGAGTACATATTTGTACTGTGAGTTTGCATCTTATAATTATGTATTTGTACTGTGAGTTTGCATCTTATAACTCATTTGCTATTCATGTATTTTACAGTCATTGAGATTGTTAGGGGATGCTTCTGTTTCCTTCGAGAAAAACTGTGTCAGGGGAATTCAAGCAAACCGTGAGAGAATTTCACAACTCTTGCATGAGGTAATTGTCTGTTACTCAAACTACCAAGAGTTCGAGACACCTGCAAGTATTTTTTTTGTGCATGGTTGATTACTAATTTCTGTCTTTTTGTCCAGTCTCTGATGTTGGTTACGTCATTGAACCCAGTAAGTAAAATACAGTTTTACATTAATCACCTCTGTTTTGTTGTATACCATGTAAATCATGATTATTTTCTGAATAAATGCAGAAAATCGGCTATGACAATGCTGCAGCTGTTGCTAAAAAAGCCCACAAAGAAGGAACTACACTGAAGGTGATTGTTGCTTTATTTCTACTTGCTTCGGTCCTCTTTATTATATATGCATCGGATTAGCTTTATAGTGACAGGTGACCAGCATTTCATGTCTTGTTTGGGTTGGTACGACTTTCTAAGTCAAATTTTATATCCAATACTTGTTATCTGTATTCATTCTTTTGCCCACTCTTATCCTCATGTTATGTTATTATGTCATCATGAAAATCTCTCTTTTATCATGCTTTTTTCCTTGGTATGTTTTACATTAATCTTTATTCACCTTCAAATTTTACAGAAAGCTGCATTGGATCTTGGAGTATTAACGGAAGAAGAATTTCATGAACTTGTTGTCCCAGAGAAAATGATTTGCCCTTGTGATGATTGATAGCACCATGCTCGCCATTGTTCTTCGAAGTATTCAGGTTTCCACATCCAAGATCCTGTGGTGACCTGTGATGTGAGACTTCATAATTCTAGCCCATCCGTAAATAAAGCATATCAAATTTTATCTCTGTTTTTTACGTCATTGTAGAAATGATTCTGTATTGCTGATGAATGATGATGCATGAGAGAATTTTTTCTGTTCAAATTGGAGAATGTACGTTGATTAATGGGAGAGATGCCATTATTTCTCCAACAGCAAACTAACATTTTTTCACCAGATAGTTGTAATAAGTTGGCTACTATGGATGTTTATACTTTTATATCTTGAGAACAAGTATGCTGAATGCGTAAATCCAATGTTTTTCTGCTTCGAGTCGGTTCAATTTATTTGTCTGTGCCTCTTTGTTCCATACAAAATTAATGAGCATGGAGATTTTCTGTTTCCTTCTGTCATACCCCTAAAATATTAGAATGTTCTATGTTTCCTTTCTGCTTTGAACTTGTTTCAAAACTAGTGGAGTTACCATGGATTTATGTTGACAACATATCCTATGAGAACTAGGTTCATGTGAGAACTATGAGAATTTCAATCAGGGCCACATGATCTTGATCCAAGGGAGGATTTGCAAAATCACCGCTCACTTAATCATACTTTTGCAAATTCCTCCTCCCACTTCTCCCTATGCGTCATCCTTAGATCAAGATCATGTGGCACAGATTGAAGTTCTCATATACATCAAATATGTAAGCGTTCAGATCATTATGTCTAATAATTTCTTCTAAGGTATCTCATGGTTCATTAGTAAAGGATATCTGAGCTTGTTCAACATGCAAACTTTAACAAAAATCTGTAAAGCTGATATTGATTGTCCTCCAACTTTTGCCTTCCGGTTACAGCTATCATATTTTTGCACTTCCTGGCCTGTTTCCGTTGGAAACTTGGAAGATTTTCATCGTGATGCTTGGATCCATGCGTTGAATTCTATAGTGCAAATGAAGGGAAATAATGGTAATTGCATGCTTAAACTAGTTGTTGCCGTGTACTACAAGGTTTATTGGAAGGAAGATGCGGGGTTTATGCTCCGACCGTGCCAGTTTCCGGTGTTCCATCTCCTTGTACGGATCAATAAGATTTGTGCCTCCAATTGCGCGGCACGGGCTGTCAACAACACACGGCAGCCACTGCGTCAAACTCCCTTATTTCTCTTGTTTCTTTTATTCTTTCTACCGCGTCAGACTCTACAGGAAGAAACCAGCCAAGCGAAGGTGCATCAGCCGCAGGCAGCTGGCGGGACGGGGCCCTCCGTCACTGCTATAAATTGGCGGTCACACGCTCGGTGGCCTCTCGTGCAGACGTCCACCCACCGTCGCTCCGAGCCACACGCCGCTGCAGCTACTGGCCGACCACTCTACTCTATACCCGCTATTTGATCAGAATCACAACATGGCTGCTGCCACCTCTGTCCACGACTTCACCGTTAAGGTTTGCCTCTTTTCATCTGAAATAGTACTTCAGTTCAATTCCCTTCTTTGGAAGAT
This sequence comes from Chloris gayana, assembly GCA_031894775.1. NCBI lineage: Eukaryota > Viridiplantae > Streptophyta > Magnoliopsida > Poales > Poaceae > Chloris > Chloris gayana. The sequence continues at coordinate 87,118 of JAUNZO010002729.1, forward strand.
GCACCAAGGCTTCTTCTGCCAAGTCTATCTATGTTTTTGAACGGTGAAGCTGACGAACTGCTGCTATTCGGTGCTTTGTATTAGGATGCAAGCGGCAAAGATGTGAGTCTGAGCGCCTACAAGGGGAAGGTTCTCCTCATCGTCAATGTTGCATCTCAGTGGTATCCCGACATTATCTCCTCATCGTCTATCAGCACCATCTTTTCCTCATAGGGTGTCCAAATTCTTGTTAGGCCCAGATTAAGAGCTATTACTTCTTGAACGGCTACGTTCAATTCACTGACAGTGTAGTACGCGTCTTTTTTTATAAAGAATATTGGAAAAGAGGTTTTGTACTGCCTTCTGCTCTGTAGAACGAAAGTAGCACATGCATGAAATGCAGATGTAAGGGAACTGATTGTTAACATTTTATTACAGTGGTTTGACCAATTCCAACTACACGGAGCTTGGCCAGCTATACGAGATGTTCAAGGATCAGGGTCAGTTTTTTTTTGTGGATTATTATGGTTATGGAATACATCTCTGTTTCTTATGTAAATTGAAATTAGCTAGATTATGATTCATAGCACGCTAATGCTGTTGTCAATTTAATGGATGCATGTCTCCAGGTTTTGAGATCCTTGCTTTCCCATGCAATCAGTTCGGTGGCCAGGAACCTGGCACCAACGAAGAGATCGTCCAGTTCGTCTGCACCCGCTTCAAGGCCAATTATCCAATCTTCGACAAAGTAAATTTCTGCACGAACAGTGCTTTTGTCACTCCATTTCGGAACATTAAGGCTGAAAGAAATAAGTGCTCAGACCTCAAAGTTTTAGCTCCTCTGTTTGACTGTTTCCTATACATGTAAGGTGGATGTTAACGGCGATGATGCCGCGCCCATCTACAAGTTTCTCAAGTCCTGCAAGAGCGGTCCCTTCGGCGACAACATCAAATGGAACTTCGCCAAGTTCTTGGTTGACAAACAGGGGCGCGTCGCGGAGCGTTACGGGCCAACAACCTACCCTCTGGCCATCCAGGTGAGAGTTCCCCACTTCCACGGCTTCGCACGTCGTTCTTTCTACTTCACGTACTCCTCGAGCTCCGACGCAGAGCTAACTTTTGTGCATCTCTGCAGAAGGACATCAAGAAGCTGCTCGGATGTTTTTGAGCGTTGCAGCTGATGGAGCAGTTAGATGCACCGATCGCACATTCGCACTTGGAACCTAGAAAATATTGTAATAAAGCTGTGGCTGAACTTGTGCTGTGGGCTTGTGCCATTTCCTCATTTTAGTCCGTGTGTCCCTCTCTTGTAATAGTAATGTTTGATGTTTCTGTTCTATATGAATGTTTCTGGTTATATATCCGGACAATAGGACACAAGGCATGCGTAAGCGTATAGCCAAAATGCTTATATTTTGAAACAAATATAGTGATTGATATTGAAGTGTAGGCAGATCACATTCTGTTGTCTGCAGCTAGCCATGATAATACGTCGTTGCAAATACTCTCTCCATATCAAAATGTAAGGCATTTGAATTTTTTCTCACAACATAAACATTCTGAGAAATAAGACAAAATCTTGTGGGTTAATGGGTGAGTGAGAAACTGATAAGGTCATGTAAAATAAGGGGTATATATGATTTTTCTCAGTTGACTAATTTTGCATTGGAGTTCTAGGAATGCTTAGATAAAGAAATGGATCGGAGAAAGTACTACTCCATCTATTTTAAAATGTAAGCATTTGTTGATTGTTTTGAAGAATTATGTTTGACTACTTGTCTTATTTAAATTTTTTATAAAAATATAAAAATATATATTACATTTGAAATATATCTAACAATAAATAAAATATAAAGAAATAATTAATATTTTTACAATTTTTTGACGACTCAAACACTGAAAAGTCAACAAATGTTTACATTTTGGAATGGAGGTAGTAGGTTGCAAGTCTTTATGAGATATTTGACAATTCATTCTTCTCATTGTCGAGGTTTTAACTCGGTGAGTAAACTATATAGTCTCGCACGGATCAGAAACTTGATGTTGCAACACAAGAATGCACATGGATTAGACAGGTTCGGGCCTCCGAAATCGAGAGTAATAACCCTACGTCCTGTATGAGTTCTATTGCCTTAGCATATTGCTAATGTTATAGATATTGTCTCGTAGAGGTCCCTGCTCCGCCTTATATATCCGGAAAGATAGTGTTACATGCAGAATACTAGTCGGTTATAAAGTTTACATAATTGAAAACTCTATCTCTAAGCTTCATTATCGATATAGAGTAATAATCTGTCGGTCTTGTACTTTCCTTGGAGATTACTCCAATGAGTCGGTTGAATTGTTGGCCTCTATTTTCATATAGGTCTATGAAACGTTCTGGTATCCTGTATCGGTCGGACACTACTCCGTGGGCCCTCCCGACCGATCGTACGCCTTTGATGAGTCACCATGTTCTTGATGAGCAATCTTTCGAGTTACATATACCCGTAGGGTAAGTACTCGACACTCATATCTCCATTTTTCTGTAGCAATTATCTGGATAATCTTCTTTAACACCGGTGTTTAATTGGGTGTGTTTACGGGTATGTATATTGAAAAAATGTAGAAATAGATGTGAGTCGATTAAAAAATAATCAGCACTGTACATATGGTTTATCCCATGGTCATTGTCATGTGCTTTATAGTTTGTAGGGATAAAATACATGATAAATAGACCAATCAATCTTGCGATAACCAGTACCCTTATTTGCCATACATACAATAAGACCATCAATGACCTTTTTTATTTCATATTTTTCAAGTGTGATGTGTCAGCTTTCTAGTCTTGTTCTATGAAATGAAAAGTGCATCTCCCAATGTAATATTTCATTTCATAGTTTTATAGGCTGAAAAAGACATTAAATGATTGTATAGGTATACAACCTAATAAAGATCCATTTTTTGTGCACATGAAAGAAAAAGAGTCGCAATGGACTTTTCATTCTTCTTTCACCAACTTATAAAGAGTGTCACTACCCTTTCATTCTAACAAAAGGCTTCCCTACTCTTTCATAAGTAAATATCATATCATGTTATCTTTTCTGTGGATATGTCACCTAATAAATGTCAAATGAAAAACTCACTGAGAATGACTTAATAGCCATGTAGAGTATCACACGACCAATAGGCCTGTTGGTGATGACACAACCAATAAGATCATGTTCGATTACTAAGAATGAAAACTGGGCCAGGAAGCATTCTACAACCCGTTTCACTAGAACCAGCCAGTTTCAATATTTTCAGCAATTTCGTTCCGGCCAGAATAGTTTCATAAGAAACAAGCTGTTCGGCCACACATGATTCATCCTGTTCGGATTTCAAATTAGTATTCAAACTAAACTATAACAAGCCAATATTTCAACAGTATTACAACTAGCGCTTCAATATTCAGGCACAATTTATACTTGAACTATAAATTAAGAATAAAGTAGTTACACACTGATCCAGACACAACACATAAGCACATGGAACTTTTATACAATGAAAAAATAGACCAACTATCATTCAATTGATATTCCACAAGCATTTCATACACTAGTATTTTCAGGCTGAGACGTGCTCTTCCTTCACCTGCAATGCACAAAATCAATAGCGATCAACCTCTAAAGACAAACAAAAATTTAATAAAAAGTACTACGTAAAGTTTCACCATAACAAAAGAGCTGGATGCGCCATTTCAGGCTACAAAATATAAAAGATGCACCTATCTTCAGTTTGCTATAAATGGCAATGTGCAAACTCAGAGTTGTTGAGTTAATCATAATCTGAATGCTGGTGATAAATGGTAGCTTATTTATTCACTTGAAGCTCATTGTCATATCTCTATGTAAATGAAGTTGAGGTTGTGGTCATATCATTTGCATTGAAGTTTATCGCAATTCTATCGTTGTGACTTGTACAGGTACACATGACATTGCATTCGCATGTATTCATCAAAGTTATTAACATGTTAATGTTATTATGGAAGTGAAGTGATCTTATATAATCATTGTAGGTGTTTTATTATTCAATCATTATTATTGGTTTTTTATGAAGTATTAACCCTATTATGTTGATTCTTTTAAATCATTGCTTAATTCAACTTGTGATTCAAATAGCTTGACAAAAAAAATTCTTTCTAAGATTCTTATCTACCCTTGTATTACTCTTTTCCAGGTACTTGATGCTTGTTTGGGAGTTGGGAGTAGCGGCACACTTTGCACGTCATTATTTTAGATGGTTATAAAAATTATGCTAAATAGTCTTGGCTATTCGAGTGTGGTTTATTCTGTGGCGTGGATGCCAAACCTTTCCAGTGATTCGCTATTTTATTTGCTAGGATGTTTACTAATACTAGTGTGATGCTTATATGAACATTATTGTTATTGCTTCCATGTTGCTTCTAAATACAAACAAGGTGCTACTGAAATTCCCTACTTTTTTATGTTCGACGATTGAATGTGTGGTTTTAGTAACATCCCAGAGTGTTTGTGGATTCCGGAGTGTTACAACATAACAGGGAAATGTTCTATGATGATGTACTAATTTCACATAAATCTCATCTTAGTTAATAATCTGTGGACACCATATAGCAACAGAAGCTCTTTAGGTGCATACTCAATCTTTTGCCTACTTTTCTCACCAAACAATCATATATACAAGGTGGATTCGCCTTGTCTTCCTACAAAAGGGGTGTAGTTCGATGATTATGCATATGCCTTAGTAATAAAGTCCAATTATGAAAACACCCCTGACAGTACTTAATTCAAATTAACAATAATCAAAGGCTACGATGGATTGAGGTAAGTATCTCAGCCCAAGCACTCTATCAATTCTCTTTAAAGATATATAGATATAAAAATGATACTATTAGATTGACCATCGAGACCAATTATCATAATACATAATATTGTCTATTTACAATAATTTATTTTTATATTATTAGCTAAAATTGTGAATGATTGGTTTTGATAAAATTTAGAAAATAATTATATTTCTAGACGTCGAGAGAGTACCTGTTGCCAGATGAACATGTAGACTCATCATATTCCGTGTATGTAGAACAGAACCATGCTCCTTTCTTCACGAAATTTGAGTACCCAAACCTGATATATACTTGAGTCTTAAAGAATTGTCTTCAGAGAACAAATCAAAATTTGGGTCTGACGATTAATATAATATCCACTTGCTCGTCTATGTCTGAGTTCCCATATCTATTAATGTGTGTTTCACTCACAAAAAAAATAACTACTCCCCAATAGGCCTTAGTTTCATTTGCAACGCACGCACCAAGGACGTCCGAATGAAAATACCGTAATTTTTTGAAAAAAAGGTAATATGTTGTCGGCCATGGCATATGGGAAGACCACGCTCTCACATAGGGACGGGAAGTCTCCATAGAGAGCAGTTGGGACGCCCAATTTGCGACGGCGACGTGCATGGCCCGTTCCCTTAGCCGTTGCGAATATATAGAGCACTTCAACGTTGTTTCTGCCGAACAAGCCGCGCCAAGCCGGGCATTTCCACTCACCCCCGCCGGCAACCGTGTCGTGTACTCGATCGTTCGGATCTAGCCAAACCCGGCCGAATGAAAGTAGGTGCGAGAAAATTCAGATCGGACACCGCGCCGCCGCCGGCAGCGGCAGGGATGCCCGATACCGGCGCCGATGCTGACGCGCTACATTCACGGCGGAAGCTGCACGGGCCGGCCGTGAAGGTCGCCATCGCCGGCAACATCCTCCTCGTCGTGCTCGTCTTCGCCGTCATTTTGTGGCGCCTCTTCTTCGCGGGGAGAGGTAATAGTGAAGAAGGCGCTCCGCCGCAGGGAGCTGACGGCGTCGCCGCGTCGTCCTCCCCGGCACGAGCACACGTGGCCTGGGGAAGGAGGATCTACTGGCTCTTCCGGTGTTCATCGTGCAGGGCGCGTCTGCCGCTGATGAGGAGCTCGGCGGCGACGTGAGGAAGCAGGTGGAATGCGCGGTGTGCATAAGCGAGCTCATGGAAGGCGATGCCGGCCGGCTCCTGCCGCGGTGCGGCCACCGGTTCCACGCCGAGTGCGTAGACAGGTGGTTCCGGTCTCACATCACCTGCCCTCTCTGCCGCGCCGTCGTGGCAGACGGCGGCTCCGGCAAGCACAACTCCAAGGATGCGTCTCTTGTGTGACTTAGAGATCGACGAGGGGTGGGACGTCACACCGATGTCAAAAAAATATATATTTCTAGTTAGAGATGGGAGCTAAACACAAGTAGTGTGTTCTGCTCTTGTTGCATACTTAATCAGTTTACTTATTCTTGACATTTCCGACCAAAGGAATGAACTGAAACAAACTACGGTGCCCTGTCGGAACGTTAAGAATTTGAGAACGGAGGAGTAATGTGTTTCATGGCTGACAGCCATCTATATGACGTAAATATGCTCTCAAACTTCTTGTTCTCGATGTAAAAGGATCTATCCGTTTCATATATGTAACGGTGGTTTCAACTGTGGAGTTCTTGTGCCAACTTTTCTTAAAAAAAAAACATTTGCATCAAAACAGGTCTGAACTGAAATAACAGAGAGCTTGATGCAGCGCGGAGTGAGGAATTCTAAAGCTTGCTGGCGAATTGTTCCAATCACCTGGTGCAAGGTTGATGACGAATCTATAATCACATTGACTATACATAATATAATTAAGTCAAGTACCATGACCAGTAAGCCGTTAGTGTTTATTGACGACTATGGCACATGGAGAGTGCAACGAATCGCGCACTAGATGACCAAGTAATTGTGGGCATCTTTTATATATCCGACATTATTGCCCTGGCGCTAATGGTTTTATGTTCTTGTTCTTACAAGCAATAAGTTGATTGGTCTTAGAGATTGACCACTACCGGTCCAATAACATTTCTAAATTTACTTTTAGGCCTCTAGTCTAGGTGTCAGCGGATGTCTTTTGTTTGTTTGTGTTGTGTCCGCTAACAACTGTAGCATCGCCAACGACGAAAAATAAAGCCATTTTAAGTTTAAAATAGAGACAGATCCTAGAACGGTGTTTGCGAAGCACAGACGCGGAACCAGGACAAATGCTTCCGTGCCTTGAGTTCTATTTGCAGTATATATATGATGATCATGAACAGTAGAGCAAACTGATTCAGAACCTCCATAAATGACAATTGAAGGATCAAACTCAACAAGGCGTGAGTTTAGCAGGTTTTTCATTTCTCATCTTCATTTGAAGAACCATCAATCGTGCAGTTTTTTTATTAGATAATCGAGTATTACGAGTACCAATTCCAACATTGTATCCGCTCTAAATAAGAAACTTATCAGTTTGTATCCCTGTTTAAGTAGGTCAACTGTCATCCAGTCACGCAGTGCCAACGATTTAATTTCTTACCTAAAGTACCACATAGTATTGAATTTCTACACTTGGGCAATTTGCACTTCTTTTTGTGCAGAAAAACATGAAGGAACGTGCAAATGCTCATCTGAGTTGTTACTAATAATTCTATCGATCGAATTGGGGAGTCAAGGGGCAATACATTCTGTCCCACCTTCCGATGGATTTTTGTTTGCAGCAAGTTGTTGTATAACATCTTTTTTTTGGAGGGAACGTTGTTGTATAACATCTTAGCTCACTAAGATAAATGGATTACAGCAATCTAGTTCTGAGCATAAATGAACAGATAACACAGGGAAAATAGGTTTGAGTGCATTACATTAGTGAATTTCAGTAAACTAATTAGTAGTATGGGCATTAAGAAAATACAAAAAATAGAGGGAAATGCATTTGAACAGCATTTACTTACTACGTGCAGATTAAACATGCATCCATATTTTCTGCAAAAAATGTTCCATCTATATTTTAAGGTTATGTATATGTCAGTGATTTTTTTTAATCAAAAGGCTGCCTTTCATTACGTTGGAAGAGACATACAGATTTTCACGCCACACCACCGTTCTATTTGTGTTCATGACTTCCTTGGCAATCCTGTTACAACTTATATTAGAATAATTAAAGAACAAATCAGAAAAAAGAAGGCTAAGCTCATGAATCTTCCACAGCGGAGGTGCAATTGCTGATCGTTGTGCTTGCCTCTTCTCCCACATCTTCACAAGCTTTAGGAAGTCTCTCTACAGGTAGATCTTTTGCAACCTAGACCTATTGCAGTACGAGTGACCTATTGCAGTGGGGGTTGACATATATGATGAATGAAAAAAAATCAAAGATCAGTTGTGTTGGGTGTCCGTCCTGTCCTTTCCGATATTTTCAGAAAGCTGAGTCAGCTCACAAGTTTACACCTCGGAGTTTTTGTTGTATTCACTGCAATATTCATCTATTTCGATTTACTTGACATTTAGCTCCGTACGGGTATTTATTGGAGGTGAAAGATGGGTGCACAGGAAAAGAGTTGAGAGGAATACAGATACAGATGTATTAGAAGACGAAAAATGTGTATTGAGATATGAGAATCACAAGTAATTTGAAAAATTAATAGAAAAGACTAGGATGACAAGGAGCATTCACTGTAGTATTCATCTATTTCCATTTACTTGACGTTTTAGCCCCGTTTGATAGGACTTATGCTTATGCAGTAAATAAGTTTTGCTCTAGATTATCCATCAAAATATAGCTTATAAAGCTTATTCTGGATTATTGACTTATCCAGTCCAGCTGTTAGGCAAATTATCCAAAAAGTTTATCTAGAGAGTGAACTGCAAAAAAAGAAAAACTATTTTTTTTCGCTTGGACAAAAAGGCTTATCCCAGTACAATATCGAAAAAGGGATTATTGAGGTTGATGCCAATAAGCTATTTTTCTTTCCAAACCGTTTGTCACACACTATATGATAAACTTGTGGAGAAGCTAGGCAATAAGTTCCAAATTAATGATCTCTTATTTTGTGTGAACTCTGCTTCTATTATACATTCTTTTTAATGACCACAAACAAGAAAAATGTAACTAACCCAAAACGCTCGACGTGGAACTGGTGCCCCAATTGGAAGTTGAGATCATCTGCAGTAATGCTTATGCATTACCACTCACCGACATGTGGTTTCGGGCCTACCAGTCGGTGACCGGTAATACACCAGCAATACTACAGAGGATCCACACTCCCGAATTGGGCCCTGCAGTTGGCAACGATTGGTATCGCCTCCACTGATCTCGCATGCGCATATGAATGCACTAATGCCATGCCATGCACCTGCACGTCCAACTTGCTACCCGCACCACGGAGCCAGATTGGAGTCTTTGGCCGCTTGGCGAGCATGACGAGTAGCAACAAGTTGTATAATAAAAGAAAGGGTTTTTGGTCCCCTGGACACTCTAAAAACACGGTTTGGTCTCTTAGACATCGCTTTTCTTCTTTTGGCCGCTTGGACACCGAGAAAACACGACTTTTGTCTTAAGGACATTATAGCAGAAAAACGACTATTTCAAATTTTTTTATCTCAAGGCACCATATATATTGCAACTTGAAATTTGGCAGAAGCAAACATTATTGTATTTCATGTAATTTTTTTCATATTTTTTGTTGATCACTTATAGAGTTTTTTAACTAATAAATATTTATTTTCAAAACCAAACTATACAAACAATTGGCAAAAAAATAATTAAAAAATCACATGGACATAAAATGCAACAATGCAACTTTGTGCAAATTTTTAAGTTATAATGTATATTGTGCTTTGAGATAAGAAATTTGTAAATAATCATTTTTTTCTTCTATAGTGTCCTGAATACAAAAGACGTGTTTTCTCAGTGTGTCCACGCAACCAAAAGAAGAAATGCAATGTCCAGGAGACCAAACCACGTTTTTAAAGTGTCTAGGAGACAAAGAAAAACTAAAAGGAAACTAAGACAATCATAACTAAGCTACATAACTCATCATTATCTAAGAAAAGCTACATGACTCATAGCAGTTTGTATTCCTGTTTAAGTAAGTTCTGATCCACGACAGCGTGCAGTGCAAGCGATTTGATTTCTTACCTAGATTGCCACATAAAGAATTTCGACACTTGGGCAATTTGGACTTTTTTTGCGCGGAAGATTATGAAGTGCTAATGTTCATCTGAGTTGTTTATAGTTCCATGGATCTAATTGGGAAGTCAATGGATTTTTGTTTGCAGCAACTTGTTGTATAATATCATCTGAGCTCTAGAATAAGATATGTGCAGTAAGATTAATGAATTAGGGTAAGCCAATCAAATCAATTATAAAAGTATAATTCAACAGATGAAAAAGATGGACAATGGATTTGAGTGGAATTAGATTAATGATTTGGAGTAAGCACATCAATTTTTAGACCATAATAAATAAACAACAAAACAGAGGGAAATGGATCTGAACTAGCATTTATCAACTAGGTGCAGGTGAAACATGAATCCATGTTTTCGAAGAAAAAATTAGCTCTATCCTTGTTGATTCAATATGAATTACCTGCTGTGGTGGTGATTTCAGCAAACGGAATAGCACAACTTTTCTTATTTAAGTGGCATGTGATTTCCCATATTTGGAGAGCTCAGTTCGTTAGTTTATTATTATGGTGGCACACCCTGTTTACCTCTAGTAATCATTCGATCAGCATTCCATTTTTTTGATTGATTCTACCTCCGGTGACGCGCTCCAAGATCGCCTAGGGTCTAGGTAGACTGGCAACGACCACACGCTATGCACTTTTTCTATTCGATTGCTGATGGATCTCATTAAAGAAAAATGAAATGACAACTAAATAATGCTGTCGTAATTTATAAATCTATCGAATCGAAGATATATATTTATAATCTCTCTTGTACTATTATTGTTTGTACTCTCTCCGTTCAAGAATATAAGGATTTGTTGACTTTTTAGTTCTCGTTTGACCATTCGTCTTATTCAAAATATTTATACAAATGCAAAAATAAAGAAGACATACTTAAAATATATCTAAAAATAAAATAGATTCTAATAAAATAAATAAATTTTTAACAAATTTTTTGAAGAAGACGAGTGAGTCAAACGAGGAGTGAAAAAGTCAACAAATCCTTATATTCTTGGACGGAGGGAGTATATGACTGCCACTCATTTGGTCTTGCGTCCGTCAAGTATCCCCACCCGGCGCTCATACTGACCTAGCTCAGCGCTGGTGCTGGACACACTGAACAACTAAACGCTGACCGTATTAGGCTATTACCAAGCTTATCATCAGAGGATTGCTGTCGAAACTATGCAACAAATGATCGAGTACTATGATCAGCAACAAGGTACTACAATTTAATAGCTGCACACAGCACACGGCTTGTTTTCAAAAAGTAATCGACCTCTGTATAGTCTGGTTGCCTGTTGGTCATCTCTGTTCTTAGTCGGGATGAAAATCGCTCAATTCCGAGCTCAAGGCATAGGGAAGCTAATCGCACCAAATGTGTTTTGTACCTGTCGTTAATTTTCCATCAGGTTGTAAAAGAGAGCACTGCTGTATTATTATGTCGTAGCGGGCAGTTCCTTTGTTTTAATGAATACGGATTGTAATTTCTTTTTTTTGAAGTAATTAATAAAATTTCACTCTGACGTTATATACAAGATGTTACTCTTCTAGTGTGTCAAAAGTCAACTTATATCCAACTACCGCAGAAAGAATATAGAATTCAATGGGCGGTACAAAACTTTAGCAGTTTTAGCCACCGGCGGGACAACTTGCACTTACTTTTAATTATTTGAAAAAGTATTGAGCGGATCTGGTAGATGCATATGCTCACTGGAACTCTTAAAAAGTCTACACAATCGCCAATCGGGAATCATGAGATGATATACATATTGTAGTCAAGATCCTATGAAATTTTGTTTACTTCAAGTAGTACAACAAAATCTACTTAGAGCAGGCTTCCAGCACCGGGCATGCAGCAGAATTGTATAAGTTAATTTACTTCTAAGAGTATTTTCAAAATAGTCTCTAAAACTCTCAAATCAAATAGTTCGCAATTAGCTAAAAAAGACTCCCTTCAACACTCCCCAAATCTCACAAATATAATAATTTGCACCTAAATTCTCCTCACTAGTAGCTCCAAATAGGGGAAGAGTTGGACTTCCTCTTCTTCTTCCTTTCAATTTCAAGAAAAAAAATATTATTGTCCATCACAAAAAGCTATTGTGGTCTCACATGTTGATATGGATAAAACAACATTTTAGATGCATTTTAAGGAGAACTTTTGAAGCAGGGAAGAAATATTAGCTTTTCCAAATTGTTATCGTTGGTGACTTTTTTCATTATGTTTGACAATTAGTCTCATATTTCTTCTTGGGTAAATAGTAGGTGCAAACCACCTATTCAGTGAAATCATGAAAACCCTCTCAGAAAAACATACTTAAAAGTTTAAAATTTTTTGAAACATGGTATACATATACATGATACCATACCAAAACCCGATGCCTTCTCGTCCAGCTTGTACTCCTCCCTTCTCCATTATCCACCTTATTCGCTCTGACCACGCCGGTGAAGGTACCGGTGGACGTGACCATCACTCTATCCCACGCTATTTGATCAGAATCATAGTATGGTTGCTGCGACCTCCGTCCATGACTTCACCGTTAAGGTCCGCCTCTTTTCATCTGAAATACTTGTATACTACAGTGCTCCAATTCAATCCCCTCCTTTGGAAGATGCACTAGGCTGCTTCTCTCAAGCCAGTCGATGTTGTTTGTTAACCGTGATGCTAACGAAATGCTGCTTTATGTTAGGATGCAAGCGCGACAAAGATGCGAGTCTTAGCTCCTACAAGGGTAAGGTTCTCGTCATCGTCAATGTTGCATCTCAGTGGTATATCCTGACATTATCTCCTCATTGTCTATCATCAACATTTATTCCTCATACTTGGGTATCCAAATACTTCATATATTATTTAAGTCCACATTAAGAGCTATAGCTTTTTGAATGTCTACGTTCACTTGACTGACAGTGTAGTACTTCCTTCGTCCCAAAATATAAGCATTTCTAGTCATTCACTAGATTTAGGCCATGTTTGTTTCCTGCCCTCTGAAATTTAGCATTTCTTATAATTTATGAATATTTTGATCAATTTAATGATAAAACCCTTTTGATAGATTGGTGCTAATTTTCGAGATGAATCTAATGAGCTTAATTAATCTATGTTTTGCTAAAGTGATGCTACAATAACCGTCTTCTAGTCATGACTTAATTAACCTCATTAGAATCGTCTCGTAAATTAGTCTAGGGGCTTGTAATCTATTTTATACTCCCTCTGGTCCGTATTTGTTGTCGTTCGGACAGCGGAAGAGAACTAGAAATGAATTACGCTTCTATGTCCTAACGACAACACTAAGAAAACAGAGTAGTAATTAAACTTTATTTAGTACTCCTAAATAGTAAGATTCTTTTTGATGTGATAGCTTAGATCCCAGGAAACGAACACACCCTTATACCATCTCTAATGAATCTAAACGACAAGTGTGTCCAGATTCATCAGAGATGTTGTGAATCTGGACACCTAGAATAATACTCCTCTGTTCTCCAAGTGATGTCGTTAGGACAACAAAGTTAGTGCAAATTTACACTAACTTTGCTGTCCTAATGACATCACTTGGAGAATGGAGGGAGTAACTAGGAATGCTTATATTTTAGGAGAGAGGGAGTATATCTTTTTAATAGAGATAATGGAATGAGTTTTCGGGTTGCTTTCTGCCCTACAGAACGGAAGTAGGAGATGCAGATAAAATGGAGCTGATCCATTTAACATTTTATTACAGTGGCTTGACTAATTCCAATTACACGGAGCTTGACCAGCTATACGATGTACAAGGACCAGGGTTAGTTTATTTGGATTATGGAATACATCTCCCTTACTCATGTAAATCAGTTAGATTATGACTCATAGCACGCTAATGGTGCTGTCAATTTGTCGGATATGTCTCCAGGTTTTGAGATCCTGGCTTTGCTTTCCCATGCAACCAGTTCGGTGGCCAGGAACCTGCCACCAGCGAGGAGATCGTCCGGTTCGTCTGCACCCGCTTCAAGACCAATTATAGTATCTACAATCTTGGACAAGGTAAATTTACGCACCAATAGTACTTCCGTCACTGCTTACTTGAACAGTAACACAGTAAGCTAAGGCTGAAAGAAAAGCGATCGATTCCGTACCTGCACAGATTTTTTCCATCCTGTTTATCCAAAAAAAAAACTTTCATCGACTAACAATAATATTCCATCTCAAGGAAACGTGTGTTCCTGCTATAAAAGAATAATGTTCCCATTTGAATTGTTCCATATGTTGTGAATAAGGTTCTGCTCATCGTAATAATTGTTCCAGGTTCCAGGTTCCCAAAAAGTAAAAAAAAAGTGATATCTCGTCAGGCATTGCATATGCGACGTGCATTTGCGACGGCGACGTGCATGGCTTGTTCCGCTAGCTGTAGCGAATATATAGAGCACTGGAAGGTTGCTTTTGCCCAACAAGCCACGCCAAGTCATAGAGATCGAGGAGGCATCTCCTCTCTCCTTGCCGGCGCGCGCAGCACCTGCGTCCAACGTGTCCTACTCGTTCGGATCCAGCCGAACCCGATCGAGCACAAAAACTGCTGTGAGAGAGTGAGGCGCAATAATGCCCATGCGGCGCCTCACGTCGGACACCGTGTCGCCGGCACCCGTCCCTAGTGCCGACGCGCCACATTCACGGTGGAGCCTTCACGGGCCGGCCGTGAAGGCCGCCATCGCCGGCAACGTCGTTCTCGTCGTGCTCTTCTTCGCAGTCATCGTCTGGCGCCTCTTTTTTGCGGGGAGAGGAAATAATGATAGCCAAGAAAGCGCCGCCGCCGCTCTGCCGCAGAGAGCTGACGGCGGCGCCACGGTAATCACAGCGTCCTCCTCCTCCGGGGCGAGCACACCGTGCGCGTCTCCTCGGATGCGTGGCCTGCGGCAGGAGGACCTGCTTGCGCTGCCGGTGTTCATCGTCCAGGGCGCGTCCGCCGCCGATGAGGAGCTCGGCGGAGGCGTGAGGACGAAGCAGGTGGAGTGCGCGGTGTGCATAAGCGAGCTCACGGAAGGCGACGCCGGCCGGCTCCTGCCGCAGTGCGGCCACCGGTTCCACGCCGAGTGCGTAGACAGGTGGTTCCGGTCCCGCATCACCTGCCCACTCTGCCGCGCTATCGTGGCGGATGGCGACTCCGGCAAGCACGACTCCAAGGCGGCCTCGGTGCTTGTGTGACAAGTATACGTGAGAGCAGCACAAGTGTTCGATCTCTGCTCTTGTTGCATAACATTTCACGGCTGACAGCTACCTGCAAGTCTAAATATATCTTCTCAATTAACAGTGGTTTGAACTGCAGAATTCTTCCAAACATTTTTGTTGAAATATTTGCATTGATGAAATAGTTCCGAACTGAAAGAATATAGATACAGAGAGAGCTTCGTACAATGCGTATATTCACAGGAATTCTATCTAAAGCATATATGGTGAGAACTGCTCCAGTTAACATGCATGGTCCAAGTATAATGACGAACCCATCATATCACACTCATTATACTTAATATAATTATTAGCTCAAGTAGCAAGAGTAGCTAACCATTAGTGACACTACGACACATGGAGAGTGCAACGAATCACATACTAATTAGCAAGGAATTGCGGCATCTTTTATAGTTGTATATCCCACATTGTGCTGGCGATGATGGTATTGTGTTCTTGCAAGCAAGTTGATTGGTCTTAGTCGTTGATCAGTAGCATTGTTAGGCCTCCACTCTACTCTAGGCGTGTCAGCGGATGTCATTGTTTTTCACTTTTGTATCTGCTAATTAATAATTGTAGCATCGTCAATAGAGATAACAAACCATTTTTTTAAGTTCAAAAGATAGC
Source organism: Chloris gayana (assembly GCA_031894775.1). Taxonomy (NCBI): domain Eukaryota; kingdom Viridiplantae; phylum Streptophyta; class Magnoliopsida; order Poales; family Poaceae; genus Chloris; species Chloris gayana. Next base: position 102,940 of record JAUNZO010002729.1, read on the forward strand.
CAGGTACTCTTAGGCCTCCAGTCTAGGAGTACTTTCCTAAAATGGTGTTTTCTAAGCACAAACGCCAGAGCCAAGACACATGCTTCCGTGCCTTGAATTTTATTTGTCGTACATAATCATGAACAGTAGAGCAAACTGGCCTAGAACTTCCAAAAACGACAACAGGATCAAACTCAGCATGGCGTCAGTTTAGCATATCCTGGTTTTTCATTTCTAACCTTCATTTGAAGGCAGTAGTTTTTCTATGCAGCGCTCAGACAGACGTTTGGAGGCCAGATGAGAGATCCCACCCCCATCCTCCCAGGCAACCCCCGCCGGCGGCCTCCCGGCCCCGGCACCGCGCCCCGCCCCCGCCCCTTCCCCTCGGACAGCCACCGGAGTCTCGCAGCTGTCGCCGCTGGCCACGCCCTTCTTCCCCTCCGGTTCAGGGCGCTCCAAAGGTCAGCGATGGCTGGACTCCTCCCCAGATCCAGATTCCGAACACCCCCTCGGGCTACAGCCAAACCTTCCTACAGAGATGTCGCGGCTAGAGGACTCTCTCCGCCGGCGCCTCTGCTGACCTCCTCACCGCAGCAGCCGGCCCGCGCCCGACTGCGCTCTCGAGATCCATCGGATCCCGGAAGCTGCAGAGGTTGACGACGGCCGGCGCGTGGTGCAGCGCAGGCGCGGACGCCGAACTCAATCGACCCAGGCGGCCAAGGGAAGCCCGCTCGATCTCATGGCAGGCCGCTGCTTCAACTGCCTCTCCCGAGGGCACCTGCGGCGAGTGTGCCGGGAACCGACCAGGTGCCTTCGCTGTATGCGTCGGGGGCATCGGTCCTTCGAATGCCACCGTTCTTCTTGGCAGATGCGGCACCTCAAAACCCCAAACCTAGAAGGGGGCAAACCTAGCGTCAAGCAGTCCACCGGAGGACAACCACAACAAACACAGCAGGTAACCGTTCCTGGGCAGGCAGCCTCGACCAGCAGCCACGGCAACACCGTGCGCGCGGCGACGGCGTCGGGGATGCAGAGGTGGTGAGCGCCGCAAGCGCACGAGGAAGGACCCGGGGTCCAACTCCGAGCGCTCCGGCCGCTACCCCTCTCCTGCGTCCCCTCGCCGGCATGGCGCCGCCCGGAAGATCCGGAAATCTGTTTCATTGATCGAACCGTGGACACCGACCAACGGGAGGCGACCTACGAGTACCCGGCGGTTCTGGTTCAGATCTCGGGCACCAGGCCACCCGTTTCTGCAGAACAGGCTCGCGTTGCAATCGCTTCACATTTCGGCATCCCCTTAGATGCGCACCGGAGATCCACGGCGCTGCTCCTCCTTTCGATTTCTTCCTCATCCTCCGGGACTGCGGTGCCTACCTGACGGTGCTGGCCGGCGAGCGCTTGGTCCATACACCTGAGTTCTCACTTTCTATCCGACCGTGGAGCCGCCCGACCTACGCGGAGCACGGAGCGTTATACCACAAGGTTCAAATTGAGATCGAATGGATCCCGCCGCACGCCCGGCAGCGTAGCATTGCAGCTGCTCTACTCCGCCCCTACCGTTCGGTGGCGAGCGTGCACCCCGAGACGCTTGACAAACGGGATCTCGCTGTCTTCAAACTCACCGCCCGGACAACACGGCTGGAGCGTATCCCCGAGACGAAGATCCTTGCGATTCCGGAGCCGGAAACCTTCGAATCGGTGCTGCAACCGATGCGCACCACGCTCAAGTATACTGTGCACATAAGAGTCCGCCGGCTGCTCCTACGAATGCCGCCGACTCGCCGCCGCCGTCGCCTCCGCCTACGCCGCCGTCGACGGATACCGGTGATGAGGAGTCGCCGGATCGGGCGCCGCGAAGAGCCCGAAGCCGCGAGCGACGGCCGCGCTCGTGACGACGCCAGGCTATCGGCACTCCGCCGACGCCGGAGGAGGAACGCACCTCGTCGGGTGCGCCACGGGGCCGTACCGGACCGGAGCTTCGTGCATCTTCGATGGGCCCACGCCCAACCACCACCGACAAAGCGATAATTGCCAACGCTGCCGACGAGCCGGAGCCGAAACATGGGGCGCCAACGTTCAATTTTCGTAAGAGTAGCAACGGCTTGGCGGGCGAGGAGTTATTTCTCGATACTCTCGGCGGTCCCCACCAGGAGTCGGGCACGGTAGCGCATTACGGCGACTTTGGCCCCTGCGACCCCATGCTCCTTGAATTGGAGGCCAGCGTAAGGCCGCTTACACCGAAAGTCTACAAGGCCCGGAGATAACTCCGCCTTCACCCGGGTTTGCCGGGAATGCCGCCAGATTGGCCCGGCCCACGTCCTATGGCGCGGGAGCGGATGAGTCGAGCCACGATCGTCAAGAGTCGGTGCCTACGGACCAAGCAACCGAGACCTTGGGGCCCCCGGGCTCCAAAGCCCAACACGACCGCAAGACCAGGAAGCCCGGCAAAACCATGAACCGAGCGCAATGACACTCACCCCGGCAGAGCCGGCCGTTCCTATGGTGCAGCTGGAACCCTTCCCGAGCGCTACAAGCGGGCTACATGAGGGGGCTGACCACGACGGCTTCCTTGCCCGGGTTTCCGGGCCTCTACCCCCCTCCCGGCGAACCGGTCACCCCGACTCCATCTCAACAAAGACGGCGACCTGCGGCCAGGTTCACTCCTCGGCGCAGCAAGAGGATCGCGCCGTCGAAGCCTCGCACCACCATGCAGCGGGCGCAGGAAGTACCGATGAAGAAGCCGGGAATTCCTAATGCTGAAGGCACGGACAATTCACAAGCGTTGGATTCGTACGCCCGCTGTTTGACCATCCTCTCTCTTCCTCTCACATCACGGCCCTTGCTGCGCTCTTCGGCTGGACTGTGCCATCACCGGTGGAGGCGCAGGGTGCTAGCTCTTAGGGCCTAGACATTGGAGAGCTCGGCCTTGGCCTCGAGCAGATCCAGATATCGGTAGTCCTTCCTAATAAAGTAATGAATGTGGCCAACATTATAGTGTGGAACGTCGGAGGGCTAAACAAGAAATCTCACCGCGATGCGGTACGACAACTTGTTGCGATGATCAAACCCGATGTCGTCTGTCTACAAGAGACAAAGCTCCAGCAGGTCACTACCGGCCTCCTGCTCTCCACCTTCGGTCGGGCGTTTGACAGGCACATAGCGCGTCCGGCTGAGGGCACCCGCGGGGGTATCATCATAGCGTGGAAGAGTTGCAGCTGTGAAGCAACGAGTACGCGCGTCGATTCCTTCTCCACTTCCGTGCGCTTCCGCAACTCGGATGGGAACGAGTGGTGGCTGATCGGCGTCTACGGCCCACAACCGGACGCCCGGAAAATTCAGTTCCTCCAGGAACTTCGCGCCATCGGGGCATCTTGCCTGCAGCCCCGGCTGATTGCCGGCGACTTCAACCTCATTTACCGATCTCAGGACAAGAACAACGGCAACCTCGATCGGGCAATGATGGGACGCTTCCGGAGGCTCATCAACGAGTTGGAGCTCAAGGAACTCGACCTTCCGGGTAGACGCTTTACATGGTCCAATGAACGGGCTGCACCTACGCCGGTGCGCTTGGACCGGGTTTTCTGCATCACCGATCGGGAAGCGTTGTTCCCAAACTGCGTGCTCCAAAGCACTGCGGCAGCCATTTCCGACCACCGTCCATCTGCTCCTTGGACTCAACAAGCATCCCGCCGCCTAAGCGGCGATTCCATTTCGAACCCTTCGGCCTCAGCTGCCGGGTTTCATGGAAACCGTTGAACAAGCGTGGGGCTCAGCGATTGATGTAACCAGTACTCTGCCCTGGAAAGGCTCGACGCCAAGTTACGCGCCCTCACACGCGCACTACAGGCCCGGAGTCGAAAGAGGTTGGGAACATCACAGCGCAGTTTGAGCGAGCGACCGAGCTACTTCACCGGATTGAGATAGCGCGAGACATGCGAGGCTTAAGTGTTCAGGAAGAGTGGCTACGCCGGCAGCTAAAGCCGCACTGCTCGGCTTTGGCTTCCTTCCAACGCACAATGGCACGTGCTCGATCACGTATCGCGTGGCTCAGCGAAGGGGATGCAAATACAAGATTTTTCATCAGCATGCACGCTACCGGCAGCGGAAAAACTTCGTGGCGAAGCTGCAGGATGGTGACCGCTTGGCGACCGAACAATTGGAGAAAGAGGATGTGGTCCGGAACTTCTATAACTTGCTTCTAGGAAGTGCAGAACCGCGGCTTCGCACGCTGAACCTACCTGCATTCTATGAAACAGTCCATGACCTGCAGAGCTTGGATGCACCCATCACTCGAAGAGGAAGTGTGGAATGTAATCAAGACACTTCCACCGGATAAAGCTCCCGGACCCGACGGCTACACGGGGAGATTCTACAAAGAATGTTGGTCGATCATCAAAACCGATGTCATGGCTGCCATTGGAGCCCTGCATGCTGGAGACTCAAGAATGCTTAACCATCTTAACGCGGCGCTCATGGTCCTTATCCCTAAGAAGGAGGAGCCGATCACAGTAGCGCATTACCGACCAATCAGTTTGGTCCATAGCTTCGCCAAACTAGTCACCAAGATCCTAGCGGCTAGACTTGCCCCACATCTGCACTCGATCGTTGCCAGCAACCGGAGCGCGTTCATTCGTGGCAGAAGCATCCATGACAACTTCGCCCTTGTACAACACATGGCCAAACATCTACACAACAGGAAAGAACCGCGGATCCTCCTCAAGCTGGATATTACAAAAGCTTTTGACACGGTCTCGTGGGCCTTTCTTTTGGAAGTGCTCCAACACATTGGCTTCGGACCGCGCCGGCGGATGCTGATCTGCAATCTCCTTCGCACCTCATCGACAAGAATTCTTTTGAATGGACAAACCTGCGACACCATCCAGCACCAGAGAGGACTCAGGCAAGGTGATCCACTGTCCCCGCTTCTTTTCATACTGGTGATGGACGTCCTCACCGCCTTGATCCGCAAAGCGGATGAGATGCAGCTCCTACACCCGCTAGCGCGTCGAGAATATGGGACACGGAACCTCAGTCTATGCCGATGATGTTGTCATCTTTGCCACCCCCACAACAATGGAACTACAATTCCTAGAAGGCATCCTACAACTCTTCGGGGCCGCCTCGGGGTTGCATGCGAACATGCGAAAGTCTTCCGTCATTCCGATCCGATGTGAGGAGCAGCAGCTGCAGGTTATACAAGCCCAACTACCATGTCAAGTTGCAAGCTTTCCGTGCAAGTATCTTGGGCTGCCTCTCTCAATCCACAAGCTACGAAAGTCCGACCTGATGCCACCGATTGATAATATAGCAGATCGGCTGCCGGCTTGGAAGGCAGGGTTGCTTGATCGGGCGGGTCGTCCGGTTCTCGTGCGGGCGGTCCTCACGGCAGTACCGGTCTACCTCCCGATTGCCCAAGACATACCCAAGTGGGCCTTAGAAGCAATCGAGAAAGTTATTCGAGCCTTCCTATGGCGAGGAAGAAAAGACGCAAAAGGGGGACACCGCCCGTGGCCCGGAAAAGGGTGGCGAGACCGCTGCAGTTGGGGGGCTCGGAGTGCACGATTTGCAGATCATGAGCTGGGCTCTTCGGATGAGATGGCTTTGGCTGCAAAAACGGACCCCTCTAGGCCCTGGGCGGCCTTCAACATCCGGGTACAGCAACCAGCACAAGCCATGTTCTCGACCTTGGTCGGGACAGAAGTTGGCGATGGTTCTTCAACAAAGTTCTGGTCGGACAGATGGTTACACGGCCGCTGTGTAGCGGATATTGCCCCTTCCTTGCTACCGCACGTCAACAAGAAGGCTTTCCGAAAACGAACGGTGCAGGAGGCATTACAAGAGCAGGCGTGGCTTCAAGACCTAGGCCGAGGGTTACCGACTCAATCGATATGGGAATTCCTTATGCTCGCGGGATGCGACGCAGGAGATCTCCCTCACACCGGGGACACAGGACATTCACCGTTGGACGGCCTCGGCGTCGGGGGTTTACTCTTCCAAATCAGCTTACAGGGCATTCTTCACTCGGAAGCATTACCTTCGAGCCGTTCAAGAGGATATGGCGCTCATGGGCTCCGCTGCGAGCCAAACTATTCCTTTGGTTGGCAACGCTGGACCGGTGTTGGACGGCTCAGCGTCTAGCAAAGCGTGGTCTCCGCCACCCGCAGGTATGCCCTCCGTGCGATCAAGAAGAGGAAACCATCCAACATCTGCTGGTCCACCGCGTGGTCTCGAGGGAAGTCCGGTTCACGATCCTTGCTAGGGCAGGGTTTCGGAACGCCTTGCCACGAAGGACGGACACACCGCACGAGTGGTGGGGCAGGATGGCGAGCGCTCCACGCAGGATCGACGGAAAGGACTCAACTCTCTCATAATTCTGGTGATCTGGACCATATGGAAGCATAGAAACCGATGTGTATTTGATGGCGCCACCCCTGCACCCGCCATCATCATCGAAAGATCGAAGAGGAGGCTGCCTTTTGGCTTCGGGCAGGAGCGCCGAGGATCGGTTTCTTAGGGTAGCTACCTCCCTGTTTTTGTTTCGCTTTTCTTTTGTTATCATGTGTAACCGGTCTGCCTTGTGTGGACCATCTGTAACCACTTCGTTCTTCTTCTTAATACAATGACACGCAGCTCTCCTGCGTGTTCGAGAAAAAACCTTCATTTGAAGAACCGTTAATGATGCAGTTTTTCCCTTTCTTAATACTAGATGACCGAGTTAAAGAAAAATACTTCAACAGTGTATCCACTGTTGCACACAACAAAAGAAATCCAAAAAAGCAGTCATAAAAAATAAGCCACATGACTCTTAACAATTTGTATCCCTGTTTAAGTAAGTCAACTCCCATCTAGTCGTGCGGTGCAAGGGGTTTCATTTATTACCTAAAGTACCACATATAGAATTTCTACACTTGGGCAATTTGCACCTTTTTTGAACAGAAAAAACATGAAGGAACGTGCAAATGTTCATTTGAGTTGTTAATAATTCTACCGGTTGAATTGGGAAGTCGAGGGGCAATATATCTTGTCCCAACTTTCAATGGATTTTTGTTTGCAGCAAGTTGTTGTACAACATTTGAGCTCGGTTAGATAAATGGATCAGAGTAAGCTAATCAGTTCTTGGAGCATATAATAAAACACATAAACATGGAAGATGGATTTGAGTGCAGTTTTTAGATTAGTGAATTAGCGTAAACTGATTAGTTGTAAGGGCATAAAAAATGGGGAAAATAGAGGGAAATGCATATGAACTAGCGTTTATTTACTACTAGGTTTAGGTGAAACATATATCCACATTTTTGAAAAACAATTGCAGTGAGGTGTTGACATATGGTTAAAATAAAAGAGCAGAGCCTCGGGTGTCCAATGATCTCTGATTAGTGCACCCGCATCCACATTCAGTGCCACGACATACTCTCATTTATAGTTAAATATAAGTATATGTAATTCAGTATAACTATAAAATGAATAGTGTTATTTATTAAAATAATAGAAACAGACATAACCCAGCTGATTATCAGCCAGGTTTAGTTCAAACACAAGCTTCAATTCCTAACATAGCATTATTTTTTTGACATACCACTTGAATAAAATTTTAGGTCCGCTACACAGCTCGGCAGCAGGTACCGCCGCAATGGCTGGTGTCGCTTCCTCCCTCTCCCGAGCTCGCATCACATCCACGAAAGCCGTGCGCGCACTTCCGTATCCGTGTGCCTTCGCTCGCACAAGACGAGTCCGTGCAGCCTGTGGCTGCCGGCGTGCGGCCTAACTCTACGTGTGTGTGAGAGAGAGTTCAGCCGGCCGAGTTCGAGCATGAAAGTATCAAGTCCAGACGCCACCGGCTGGTTTACCTAGTAATCGTTCGATCAGCCTCCTATTTTTCTGAGAGATTCCACATCCGGTGACGCACGCCAAGATCCCCGTGGATTCAGGTAGGCCGGCAATGACCAAACGCGCTATGCCCTTTCTTCTAGTATTCAATTTCGGATGACAATATCTCGCTAATAAAAATGAAAGGACAATTAAATAACGCCGTCGTGTAATATATAAACCTATCAAGATATATAATTGTAATCCCTTTCGTACTAATAATGTTTATATATGACTGCGGCATTTGGTCTTGCGTCCGTAAGTCTCCACTCATACTGACCTAGCTCAGCGTTGGCGCTACCCACACTAAACAACCAATAACGCTGACCCCATTAGGCGATTACCAAACTTATCATCAGAGGGTTGCTATCGACACTATGCAACAAATGCTCGAGTACTATGGGCAGAAAGAAGGTAGTACAAACTAATAGCGGCTGCACATGGCTTGTTTTCAAAAAGTAATCGACATCTGTATAGTCTGATTCTTTGTTGGTAATCTCTGTTCTTAGCCGGCACGAAAATCGCTCAATTCCGACTTCAAGGCATAGGAAGCTAAGCAGGCCAACACTGCGTTTACCTGTCCTTAATCATCAGGATGTAAAGAGAGGACTGCTGTACTATCTCTAGGGGGCACCGACTCCCACTTTGGGCACAGCGTTCATTATTAATAAGGATTGTAATTTATTTTTTAATCAATAAAAACTTTCAATCAACGTCCAGCACCAGTAGATCGAAATGGGACAGTTTACAAAAAAAGAACAATTTTGTCTATAGTCTATATAGTAACAGATTTTTTTCTCACTCTATCTACATGCTACATAACCCTACAATAATAAATAACAATATAAATTCTAGTAAAAATCATATCGGTTGAAAGTTTCCCAAACTTTCAGTTCATTGAAGAGGAGGAAAGATGACCAATAAATTCTCTCTGACCTTGTACAAGATGTTACTCTTCTAATAGTAGGTTAATGTCAACTTATATCGTCCAAGTAGCACAGAAATAAAGTAGAATTCAATGGCCCATACAACTTGCACTTCTTTTTAATTGTTTGAAAAAGTATTGAGTGGATCTGGGACCTGCATATTCTCATTGGAGCTCATAAAAAGTCCACGCAATCGGGAATTATAGGATGATATAGATATTGTAGTTCAACGTCCTATGAAATTTTGTTTACTTCAAGTAGTACTGCAAAATCTACTTAAAGGGGGCTTCCGGCACTAGACATTTAGAAGACATTGTGGAAGTCAATGTACTTCTAAGGGTATCTTCAAAACAGTCTCTAAAACTCTCCTCAAATCAAATAATTAGGAGTTAATAAAAATAACTGCCTCTAAGAGGGCTCAAAACTTTCAATATTAGTCTCCACTTAAATTATCCTTATTTGTAGCTACAAATAGGGCAAGAGTTAGTCTCTTCAATACTCTTTCTTTCAAGGGAAACAACATTGTTGTGCTCTTAGATGTTGGCATGGATAAATTAAACATATTTCAGATACATTTGAAAGGAAACTGTTGAGGGATGACTTTATGGAGACAATGCAAAATAGTTGGTCAGTGGAAGTTCCTAAAGAAGATAAAGCACAGAGAGTAGTTAGTAAATTAAAAAACCTAAGAAAAGTTCTAAGAGTTTGGAGTAGGCAACTCTCAAATATAGCAGCTACTATCTCCAATACTAAAGAAATTATTTTGCTGCTGGATATATTAGAGGAACACAGAGATTTGACTTTACAGGAGTGGAACTTTAGATACTTGCTCCAAGACCATCTGGACAAACTTCTAGAACAACAGAGAACTTACTGGAAACAAAGAGGAACTATTAAATGGGCAAAACTTGGAGATGAAAATACAAAATTTTTTCATGCATATGCTACTATTAAGTACAGGCAAAACTTAATCTCCTCTCTTACAGATCAAAGTGGTAATATATTCTACTCTCATGAAGACAAAGCTAAACTTCTATGGGATTCTTATAAAGAAAGGCTGGGGTCCTCAGATTTCACAGCTATGTATTATGATCTAGATAATCTTTTAACTCAAGATCAGAATCTAGAACAGCTGGAAGAAGCTTTTACAAAGGAGGAGATAGATGGCATTGTCAAGCACTTACCTTCTGATAAGTCCCCAGGACCTGATGGATTTAATAGTGATTTTCTTAAACATTGTTGGTCTATAATTTCGCAAGACTTCTATGAGTTGTGCTATGCTTTTTATGATGGCAATATATGTATGAGAAGCATCAATGGATCCTACATAACTCTGATCCCAAAAAAGGATAACCCCACAACAGTCAATGATTATAGGCCAATCTCATTACTGAATTCATCCCTGAAACTTGTCACAAAGATTCTGGCTGACAGATTGCAAAAAGTAATCTTGAAGATTATTCATACAAATCAGTATGGTTTCATCAAAAGCAGGTCAATTCAAGATTGCCTTGCATGGGCTTTTGAATACTTATTTCTATGTCACAAATCAAAGAAAGAAATAGTAATACTAAAGCTAGATTTTGAAAAAGCCTTTGATAGGATTGAGCATCAAGCTATTCTTCAAATAATGCAGCATAAAGGTTTTGGGGAAAAATGGACCAACTGGATTGCAGATATTCTAAAAACTGGTACCTCTTCCATCCTTTTAAATGGAGTGCCAGGTAAAGTTTTTCATTGTAGAAGGGGGTAAGGCAAGGAGATCCTTTATCCCCACTCCTTTTTGTTTTGGGTGCTGATTTGTTGCAGAGCATAGTTAACAAAGCAAAAGATAGAGGACTCCTGAAGTTACCAATAGATATTCAAAGTTCAAGGGACTTTCCAATTATTCAATATGCAGATGATACTTTATTGATTATGGAGGCATGCCCAAGACAGCTCTTTGTCTTAAAAGCACTACTAAATACATTTGCTGATTCTACAGGTCTCAAGGTTAATTACAATAAATCTTTATTGATTCCAATAAATGTTTCTGAAGACAAAATGCAGATTTTGGCTAAAACTTTCAACTGTCAAGTTGGGTCTTTGCCCTTTACCTACTTAGGATTACCTTTAGGTACTCAAAAGCCAACAGTGGAAGAATGTTTGCCTCTGGTACAATGTATTGAAAGAAGATTGGTAGCTTGCTCACTTTATCTCACACAAGGGGGAAACTACAGATGGTGAATTCAGTACTTTCTTCTTTACCAACTTTTTATATGTGTACTATTAAAGTACCTCTTACAGTCCTTGCACAGCTTGAGAAATACATGAGACATTGTCTTTGGAGAGGATCAGACATGAATGCCAAAAAACCATCTCAAGCAGCATGGGAATTGGTAGCCAGACCAAAATGTGAAGGAGGCCTTGGAGTAGTAAAGTTGGAAACTAAGAATGATGCTCTTCTGTTAAAAAATCTTCATAAATTCTATAACAAGGAGAATCTGCCTTGGGTACATCTAATTTGGGAGCAGTATTATGGAAATGGTCAAATGCCTGGTAAAAGGAAAAGGGGATCCTTTTGGTGGAGAGATATTATGAAACTTCAGATTATCTACAAAGGGATTGCAAAAGCTCAGCTGCAAAATGGCTCTACAATAGATTTTTGGAATGACCTTTGGAATGGACAGATTTTATCTCAGAAATATCCAGAGTTATACTCTTTTGTAAAGAATCAATCAATGATGACAGCCAAAGTTTTGCAGATTCAGCAATTTCATACACTTTTTCATCTTCCTCTATCTGAAGAGGCATATACGCAGTTTCAAAGGCTAGTACAGGATTTAAATTTAATTAATCTTTCAGAGAGTAATGACATATGGAGCTACATATGGGGTTCTAAAGAATTTAGCACTAAGAAGGCTTATAAACATCTTATAGGACACATTCAAACACATCCAGCCTTTAACTGGTTATGGGCTTCCTGTTGCCAACTGAAACACAAAGTTTTCTTTTGGTTAGTACTGCAAGATAGAGTAAATACAAGGGGACTTCTTAAGAGAAGAAATATGATTTTAGATGATTATGATTGTGAATTGTGTATTCTGCAAAAAGAGGAATCTTTACAGCATCTTTTTTTGAAGTGTCCTTTTGCTAAGAGATGTTGGCAGATTGTGGGGATCTCATATCCAACAACTTTACATCCAAAGGCTGCTTTTTCTCTCTTCAAGAAGAAGTTAAAGGTTCCATTTGCAATGGAGATAATCATCATCATGACATGGTGTATATGGACTACGAGGAATGACTGGATTTTTGAAAATGAAGATCCATCAGTACAAAGATGCAGATATAAATTTATTAGAGAGTTTTCCCTCTTGCTGCATAGGGCAAAACCCAAGTTCTTTCCACAAATCAAAGAATGGCTGGAAAACTTCATGTAATCTTTTTTTATTTTATTGACTCTGTTTTTTCTGTACATAATCGTTTACGCTATTTAATAAATTTCCTGTAGGGTCTTTTGACCCTCCAGTTTCATCAAAAAAAAAAGGAAACTGTTGGAGTAAGAAAAAATTAGCACCAATATTTTTTTAGTTCGCCCCAAAAGGAGTTTTTCTTTGTTTACCCCTTGGAGATGTTCCAGAGCATAAACAAACAGTAAGAAAAAAAAACTAAAGATAGGGTGTATTTGAATACTGCATATGACAGAAGGCCAAACAACACCAAATAAAATAGCGTACAAATGGAAAGTACTACCCTCCTAGGAGTTTGTTTTTCCTTTCTTTGAAACACTCAATATGTAGGTGTTCACATACAAGCACACGAATATAAATTTTTGAGATAGATGAAATAGTCCTATGCTCTTTATTTGCACTTTTTAGAGGCATACCTACCATGAAAACAATAATTAACCATAAATGTGAGAAGCGAGTCAAACACCCTAAAGGAAAAGTTATTCCACAAACAAACTAAACCACTTTACCAGACCTACCTGCATTTATATACATTTATATTTCACAACCTTCAACACACTCCTCGATTGTGACTTTCATTGTGTATGTGTCCAATGTTGCAGATGTGCCATCATTACATATAGTCTATTCTTATCTTAGGTCTCTTTTGGAACGCATGATTCTTAAAACGTAGAACTAGAAAAACGTAGGATTGCAGTTGGATGTGTTTTTAAATCCTATGGAATGATAAAACATAGGAAGTATTCCTACTGGATGTTTGGACGTGTCGTAGGAAAAAGAAAGAAATTTTGTAGTTACATATATTCATTAGTGAGAGGAAACAAAGAGAGAGAAAGAGAGATCATATGGCCTTGAAACTTTCAAAGGAATTTAACATGAGGTTGGACCTCATGCTAGAATTCCTTCAAATTATGGAGGAAACTTTTCTATCCTCCAAAATTTCTATGGACCAGTCCTTCAATCCAAATGGTGTATGTAGGATTTTTTTTCTATAGGTTCAATTCCTTCATTTTTCCTCTACAGTTCCAAAGGAGGCCATAATATATATTCTTGAATACGCAGGAGAGCTGAATGTCACTGTAAGAGAGGAGTAGACGGTCCTTACATACTCACTTATTAGGACCGGGCTGCAAAGGGGTATTAGATTACAATGTTGGCTCTTATAAAAAAAAAACTTATATTAGATTTTGACGTTGGTCCCTACAACTTGACCAAGCTGGCAGGGCTTAGTTGCTCCTACATGGCCCTAAATATGACGCCCATATACTTCCTTCTAAAGTTAACACCGAACCTTAAACCAATATTTATACCCCTAGCTATATAATTATGTATACAATGAGGAAACATATGTTCCAGTATCGATTCAATAGATATGTATTAGATTACAATGTTAGCTCTTATAAAATAGCATCTCAATTTTCTAGAATTCAAGCTAGAACATGAAGAGACAAAATGTTTCATTTCATTCCTCTCATATCCATCATCATATTGATGGGTATATAGTTCATCATGGTTGAGAAATATGAGTTTTTTCTCATATATATATATAAGGATAACAGATAAGTGACTAAACTTATCTCTAGTACTAACGCTCTGTTTTTCGCATATACCGGTCTATCCTCTCATCTTCTCCACTTAATCAGTTTTCGTTTGAGACTTTAAAATGTGAGATAAATACAACATGAAACCTACCTGTTATTGTTGGTATCAATGGACGTCTCAACATTTCTCCACACTATATCTGACAAGAAACATATCATGATTGGAATGAAGATTGTTGCCACCTATTTGTTAGTTACATGCAGGTTGACAACATAATTGTACTCTCAAAGATTAGATAAAGAGATTCTACGCATTAGCATGTCCATAAGTACTATAGTAATGTGGATCAGCTTGGTGATTGATAAATCATCCATTAAATGACAAATCTATTTTAACACATGAGACTAGTTAAAGTGAACTTCAGTAATTAATGTGTTGACTGTGGAAGCTTTGTGTTGTATGTGAAGTTAAAGTGAGATAAATAACTGTATGGGACCATGAGACTAGTATTTCCTTTCTTCCCATTCTTCACATTTTTAGGGTTTCTATCTCAAAATATTTCATCGTCATTATTAGGGTTGTTTACTTTTTAAAATAATAAGAGCGGGTGGAGGCAAATTACCTATCAATATATAATGCCGTGTATTTCTATATGATTGAAAATTTGAAAATAACATATTCATTTGACATGGACAAACTGGTCAAATCAGATCAAGGGGTGCAATATAAATTCTCTCATGGAAACTACAGAGTGCGTGGCCCTGTGTGCAGGATCTTTGCTTGTGAAGGTTAATTAGAAGAGAGATTAATTAGTATGGTAGATCATGATATATATAGTTCGATTACCTAGACGTATAGGTGCAACGTACGTGCTGTGACGATCAGTTTTTGAGTTTTAGAGATGGGGACTTGCTATTTTTCAGTCGACTGAAAATTGGAGTAACTTTCAGTCACCTGGGTTTCGAATTTCGGATTTTCTACTTTTTCATACATGTTAAGAGAAAATAGTGTAAATAAATAATAAAAATATTTTTTCTATAGGAATACATAAGATAAATTTTTGGAATGCATCTTTTTACTAAGACACATAACCCTACAAAATTTTCAAACTTCAAATCACATAAAAAAATTCAGACCCGTCAGTCACGTACAAGACCCGCTTCGCTCCTGCCGATAGCTGCGCAACTTGCCTCGACTGAAGCCTTGGTTCCTTTCAGTCGACCGAGCAATAGGAAAAACGTTAGAGATGATTGTACCCATGAGCAATCAATAAAGTACTGTAGATCTTTGCATATAGATTCATATAATTTATTACAGTTTAATCAATAAAGCAACGCATGGAAATATAACCTGTAAAATGTAATTATATAGATTATATTTTTTTCATATATACACGCAAAAAGAGAAAAAGGTGTAACAAGTACAACTCTTAACAATGACAACAATATACTCTTCCATTTCTTTATTGTTGACGCCAGCCAGTTCACAAATGAGCTGTCTGTCTCGACAATTCAGAAACTAGAGTAGTGATGCTTTTTTTCACCTACCGTACGAGCCAAAGGACTTGATGGCTTGAAATTTCTCGTGGCATCGGGCTTGGATGCTCGCGTCACGAAAGATTTTTGAGCGAACCCCCTTGCATCACGCAAGATCGGGCGTAGATATTTGAAAAAAAAACTTTTGCCGCACAATCCTTCTCGTCGCATGTCGCCATGTGCCGAATATGCTTGGAGGCGTGCCATCTGGTCAGAGACACGAACCCGAGATAACATTCTTTTCTCCATCAAACGGAAGTACCAAAAAAAAAAAGCTTAAAAGATGTGTAGGGAGACAGCGACATGGGAGGTGGCATCGAGCGGCGGTCAGTACTCTCCCGTCCTGCTGTTATATATTCCTGCTCACATCGTCGAGCCGGAGCGAGCAGCGCCACAGAGCTTGGAAACACCAATCACCAAGCAGTCCTGAGACGAGGGATCGAGTTAACAAGCAGCGACGACAAAGAAGTAGAGACATGTCGAGCTCGAGTAGTAACCAGTTGGAGTCATCGGGCCTGGACGGCGACATCAGGTTCGACCTGTACGCGGCGTTCGGGGCGCTCGGCGTGGCCATCGTCCTCACGGCGCTCTTCTGGCGCCTGTACAAGCTCACCGTGTCCGCGCGGCCGCAGGACATGCTGCCCGTGGTCACCCCTGACGCCGCTGCCAGCCACGCAGAGGCGAAGAGGCTGCGGCAGCGGGACGTGGCGGCGCTGCCGGTGTTCGTGCACGGAGGCGACGGCGCGGTGGAGTGCGCGGTGTGCCTCGCGGAGATGAAGGACGGGGAGCGGGGCAGGCTGCTGCCCGGGTGCGGCCACCGGTTCCACGTGGAATGCATCGATAAGTGGTTCAGGACCAACTCCACGTGCCCGATCTGCCGCGCCGCGGCCGTCGGCCAGACGGCTCCGTTGGAGGTAAAGAAGGATGGCGCTGCGCCGACGGTGGCCGTGGTGCTGCAAAGTTGAGCACTTTCTTCAAAAGAAAAAAAGTTGAGCACGATCCGGAGACCACTGTATAGCCAATAATATGTTCACTCCATTCTTGATTCGTATCCATATCCGTTCTGAAAGCATATATCGTGTCATGCACAGTTCTTCGTCACTAGTTGAGTATTACTCAGGATGTGTTGATGTGGTTCTTCTCTTTGAGGTGCACGATATATGTTTATGGTTTTTTGGAAGTACGTCCTGTTCTAAGGCGCTTTTAGTATTTTCTTTCTAGCAAACTCACTCGTTCACGCGTTTCTGTAAAATCATGTCGTCTTCAAGGCGAGATTTTAGATTCAAAAAAGCGAGTGATATAACAGGATTTGTTACAAAACGGCAATGTGGTAAAATCCCAACAGGTTCTTTCTACTTCATTTCCCATCCATTTCTCTGTGATGCTATTTTTTTCCACCGAGCTGAACGTGCCTAATAAAAATGTGAACTATGGTCCAATATAATCATTTCTCATCATACATATTGCACCGAAAACGACACTCAATCTCAACTAGGAGGAATAAATGTGTTGTAATCTCTGGCTCAGTCAATTGCATCTTCGTATTGCCCAACAGATAATAAAGTCTGGTTTAAGTTGACCTTCTAGGTTACAATTGAGTTCACGTTATAGCGTGCTAGGATTGCTGTTCATTAGGCCAGTCTCGGTGAGAGTTTTATTAGCATTAAATAAGGTGCCACATAAGCAAAAGAGGTGATGTGGCATAGCAATTAATATGAAACTAGGTAAATGGGTTTCATAAAGATGAAACTCATTTGGCACCGTTTCATAGATATGAAACTCCATTGAAACTCACATTGAGAGCATAGAGTTTCATCCCAACACGTTTTGACCAATCTCAATGCAACAAAATAATATTAAATTGATGCTATAACTTGCCTATGAAACCGTGAGATGAAACTATGTATTGAGAGAGACCGTTTCATACATCAAACTAAATCTTTAAATCTGATGTGGCACTCTTGGAAACAGTGAGATAAACTTTGCATTGAGACTGGCCTTAGATCACATTTCTGTGTGTATCAGGCTATGTTTGGAATGGAGGATTTTCAAAGGAAATTTTAGAGTATATAGTGTGTAGCAAGTTGACATCATTGAACAACTGTGGACTTCTACATGAACAGTGATATACTATACGTGATATCATCCGTGTTTGCCACGCACTCCAAAATATGTAATCACTTAATTTCCGTGGAACTTGTCCACATGAGGACATGAAAACTACTCGGCACAAAAAAGAAAAATCCAATTACTGTATCTGATTTGCGCAAGAATTTGAGAAGACCAAGATGTGTATGTATCACTTGATCGACAGTAAGTAATGTTATCTACATTGGCACAATCTCTAAACACAACCTAATAAAGGTTGTCATGCTTAATTGTAACCAAGTAAATTTTGCTGATTTTTTAAGACAATTTCCCATGTCATTTCCATGTCCGCATAAAATTGTCCCATGGTGAATAAAATTAAAACCCAAAATTCTCGGTAACTTATTGGAGAAAGGAATATAGACCCGGTATTTTCGAATCAACAAAACCAATCATGTTCTTCAGACAAGGACAAATTGGGATTTTTCATTGTTTAAACACAAGATAACTTGAAATAAGTGTTGCACTGCTGGAGCTGTACCTTCTGACTTTGTTCCAGTGGTACAATAAGAAAGCCTCCAAACTGGAACGAAAGACTTTTCATCAAAGAAATGCTTGAAAGTACGGCTCCATAGATGATGGATGCATTCAAAATTCGCAGAGAGAATCAACACAAAATGCCATGGTACCTTTCTGAGTTTTATAAAATGTCAACCACCAAGCACGCAACAGAGAGCTCCATCAGCACAGATGGGTCGTGGTGATGCAATAAACACAATATATTAGGACCAGACTAGCATATTAAAAGTAAATGACCTGGACTGTGGAATCCCAACAAAATTTGGTAGTGGGTACCAGCTGCAACCAATGAACAAGGAATTCTAACCCAATGGTATGGGCATGTGCATTCTTCATCAAAATACTAGTGAACACGTCACATTTCACGGATGCCTTTCTTATTAAATAATTATTCAGATTTTTCGAATAAGAACTCTATTTCACATAAAAATACGTCTACGCCAATACTACAATACCATGTGTTAGTTTTTTCATTATACACACTTATGACAAGCTAACAATACCATAAATTTCATTAAAGACTAGTACAAATCGATTATAGTGAGAATATTCCTGGTGTGAGTATCATAGCTATTAAATACACTGCCCAAATAAGATTATGTCCTTACACATAGCATGGATGTAGGGAAAGAAAAAGAGAGAGTGATAACTTAGATACTGAAAAGTGAACAGTACAAAAGACCCCAATCCTCAGCCATATATATATGTATCACTTGCTTGAATTATTTTAGAGAAAAGACACTAAAAACTACATTCGTTGGGGGAGTTATGTTATCCATGATTAGGTGGAGACTTTGAAAACATATACATGATAAAAGGGATTGGGAATATTCTGTAGGACAAAATACTAGACCAAAAGAAATTGCTTCCACCAAAGAGCAAAGATATTTTACTTACCATTATTGTGAATTAGTAAAGGATCTCATGCCCAGTCGGTTAGGTTTCTTACTGTAGAATTGGTGCATCAGGATTCGAGTCTTCCATTCAGCATATATATTGGTGTTATATTTACACTCATGTGTCTATACGAGCATGTGAGTAGTATATTTTATTGTATTTTATAAAAAAAGAAATAGTAGAGGATCAAATTAGGATTATTGTTTAAAGTAGCAAATCGCTGTGGCACCACTACACACTATTCATAAAGAGTGTCATTTCTTGTACTATTACTGCTGCAGTGCCTTCCACCGTGTCGCCGGAAGTACTGCACGCTATTCAGCCGAATTCAATCTCCTCGTCCCACGTGACCGTCAGCATTATCCTCATCCCGATGTACATAAGAGCATGTAAAAAGGATTAGATGGTTGCTGTCAGTGACTATCTTATTTATCGTATACACAGACAACACAATAGACAGTTTATACAGTGGGTTGTATACATGTATGAGGCTATAAATCAAGGTAATCAAGTATGGATTTAATCTTATATATGCCACTGTGTTGCTTCCATAGGATAATGTATCATGGATTGAAATAAGAAGAAATAATAGTAATAATAATAATATATAAATAGATAGGCACAACTCGTAGCTATGATAATAAATACATAACTTGCTGATGTCATATAGTTCTAGTTTTGGTTAGCTCTAAACTGCTGCCATATTTCCTCGACCAAATCATTCTTGAGTTGCGTATGCGTTGAGCGAACACGAATAGCTGAATTCCTCTCTCATACCTTCACAAAGCGAGGGTTAGGATTATCAATAGTTTGCACTTCCGGTGGTAGCATGATCGAAGCACTTAGATTCTCATTCAAGTCCAAATGAACTTTATCCAATTCCTTCTCATCTTCAACTATCATCTTGTGAAGGATAACACAAGCTTTGTTGACAATATCCTCCCTCTTCCAAACTCCAGATGGATGACGAACAATATCAAAACAGGATTGCAATACGCAAAATGCGCATTCAACATATTTCATTGCTCCCTCTTGATGTTTTGCAAATAATTTGTCTTTCAATGTTAGAGGCACTGATATTGTCTTCATGAAGGCTGCCCGTTTTGAATATATTCTATCAGCAAGATAATAGGTTGTGTTATATTGTGTTCCATTCACCATGAATTGCACCAGATGAGCTTCTCCTTTTATAGCTTGAATGAATAGAGGAGACTTATTCACTATGTTGATGTCATTTTGGAATCCTGCAGTACCAAAAAGCATGCCAAATACGAAGATATCGTGATGCCATAGCTTCAAGGATCATGGTTGTTATGCCTTTGTGGCCATTTGTAAACATTCCTCTCCAAACTTTGGGGCAATTCTTCCAAGACCAATGCATACGGTCAAACGAGACTCGTTCTTTTGTTGTATTTTCTCTAGCTCCTCATTTGTAGCCAAAACATTCAATTAATCCTTATGCAAATTTTCCCAAACACTTCAAACATGTACTTTGGGCAATCTTCAAAACCACATCAAGTCGGTTAGTTTGGAATCACATATTCTAGCATCCTAATCGTTGCCGTATACTTTTCATAGGGTGAGTGACCATCTCGAACCATGCCATCCACTCCGTGTGAAATAAGGGGACCAACCAGTGAGGGCATTCACAATTCGAAGGAAGAGTGGTCTCATACACAATTCCGTGTGAAATCTTCGATGAAACATATCATCGGTGTGGATAGGATTTGCTCCCATACACATCAACTTCTTTTTTAACTTATTTGCTCTCATACACATCAACCTTTTGATTTGACTCTTTTTCTCTTTTCTTTTATGTAGTTTGCAAGGGATAGGGCCATCCATGAACAACATAGTACTCAGCTATATGATTTTGCCTTTCTTGCAAACTAAGCAGTATAGCTTATCTAAGTTACATTCTTTATGATGAAATCGATTCACTTAAGTTCAATCCTGAAATTTGATATGTGTGCTACATTTATGGTTAATTGTTGTATTTCAGTGGAAGGTAATACCTCTATAATGATTTTATGAATCTTAAGATCAACCGATAGCCTTTGGGAGGCGCTCATAGGGTAGGACGTGTTTGAGTGTTTATAGGAGTGAGTAGTTGGGAAATGTTTGTAAATTTCTGTGTTTTATACTAAAAGTCGCCTAGAGGGGAAGTGAATAGTCAATAATCCCTGAAAGTCAATTAAAAAAATTAGTAACACGAAAACTTTTATCCGACTACAGATATCTGATAGTAGTAGGATATTGTTAGAAAAAACAATAATATCCAAATATTATGGGATGATGTCAAATGGCCTCATGCGGAAAACATATCAGTCATCGAAATGAAAAAGTTAGCACAACTCAAGCTAGGAGCAAGCAACTAGGTAAGCAAGAAAGCAACATCAAAAGGGGCACTAGCTAGCAAGCAACCTAGATAGATAGATCTAGAAAAGAAGGAACTACAACTAGCTAGTCAGAGCAACAAGAATGAAGCACACAAGCAAGATTTAAACAACAAGAAAGATCAACAAGGAAACATAAGGATTTTTCACTCGAAGTTCAGCTCCACCAAAAAACCTACGTTTCTGTTGAGGGATCCAACAAGGATCAGGTCTCTTCAACCCTAAACCTCTCCAAGCTGCCACGAAGGCAAGGCTTGAAATCGACTATCAAACTCCACGAAGGAGAGACAAATACAAACATCACGTGTCTCAACCACAAGCTTGGGAGCTCTCCGGGTGACGCCTAATCGTCTAGGGGATGAATCCTCAAGAATAACCAACACAAAAGTCATCGGCATTGAGGATGAACCAAGTGCTCTTGAGTGGGATGTATTGCTCAATCAAATCTCCTCAATCTTCTCTCAAATCCACCAAGGATTGGAGTATGAACCAAGGAAGGAGAAGATGACTACTTAGGAATTATTGTCGAACATTATCCAACTAGTGTCGGACATTGTCCGATAGATGGTGTACAACATTTTGGAATCCAACTGAATAATCCGATAAAGCTGGATATTGTCCAGATGAATGAAATTGTCGGACATTGTCTAAAATACGGGTTGCGCAGGCCTCTATGATCTGACTGAAAAATCTGATGGATTCAGATTTTTTCATGAGTCATACATTGTCCGATTGGGTCGAACTTTGTCCGACTATGTGATTCTTGGTGTGGTGTGTGGCTCTCTAGTGTCCGACCCAATAATTCGACTAATTCGGATATTGTCCGATTCAGCTTAAATAAAAAGAGTTTTGACTTTTGGAATGTATTTTTAGCACTTGGTTTTTCAACTCTTATTACTTTTGTGTCCCTCTTGATAGTACGGTGTTCCTATACTCGACAAAAAACAGAAAAACATTAAGCCTTGATTTTGAGCGTAGATACTCCTTTTTCCAAGATCTTGCAATTTTGTTATGTTTTCTTGATCTTCTTTTTCAACTTCTTTGCTCTCATACACATCAAAATTAGAAACTGTGTACATGCTCAATTGAGATATTAGTCCTTTTTAATTTTATTTACCTCAATCACTCAAAAATCTAATTAGGGGCCTAGATGCACTTCTAATCTCCCTTTTTTGGTGATTGATGAAAATACAACTAAAATTCACAATACATAGGTAAAAGAGAGATTAAATAAAGAGCAAATAGATAGGAGCTTCCCATAAATGTGTGCATGAATTGAATTCCAATTTGGCCATTTACAACCAAATGCACAT
Source organism: Chloris gayana (assembly GCA_031894775.1). NCBI lineage: Eukaryota > Viridiplantae > Streptophyta > Magnoliopsida > Poales > Poaceae > Chloris > Chloris gayana. Next base: position 125,510 of record JAUNZO010002729.1, read on the forward strand.
ATTTGAGAGAAAAGTAGAAGAGCTCCCCCTATTTCCTTGCATTGATCCTCATAGCATATATATATCAAAAGAAAAGCAACAATGCATATGCCATGTGATTCACACAAATCTAGCTAAAGAGAAAAAATAACATTACACCATTCAACATTTCATAGCACATAGTTCATCACATAGAGAGCAAGTAAATAAGTCTTTTACAAGCACACCGGTTTCACCACACACGGTTTTTTAAAAACGTACTAAATGACATGTCCACGAGATCAATAAAGATGACATGAAGCACATAACGGTAGCTAGTTGATTGCTCTTCTCCCAATGAATTCTTGAACTTGTTCTCCCCTTTGGCATCAATACACCAAAAAGGGAGAAAGAATCTACTCCTCGCCATCGAAGTTATTGTCCTGAGGAGAAAGCCGTTTCCTCCATCTCAGTGGTGTTTCCTCTTAAATCTCATTATCATCTTCACCAACATCTCTAACATCATCCTTGTACTCATCCTCAACATTGAAGTGAGTGTGGATGGAAGTACTAGGCCCTGCTATGTCTGTAGGAAAGGCGGAGGAGGGATAGTACGTATTGAGACTCCTCCTCAGTGAAAAGTGCTCCAAGGCTCCTCAATAGGTGGAGAGGCTACAACTTCTAGAGACAGAGAGCGAGGTGGCTGAATAGCTAGGTGGTCATACATGGCCTTCTGGCACTTCTCAATCTTGTCCAATCTGAGCATGCTTTTCACAAAAGAAATAGTAGAGAACATTACAAATGACCCATAAGCCAACTTGGCATAGGCGCCAGTTTAATAAACTATGAAGGGGGGACAATCAAGCATGCCTTATATATAAGCAAAAGGTGAACTAGTTTCATCAATCATCATAAATATTGCACGGAATTAAAACAATTAATCAACTAAGAGGAATAAACATGTTGTAATTTGACTGCGGCAATTGCTTGTTTGCGGTGTCCAACTGTCATTAAACAACGTTTTATTACTTTATCATCCGAGGTGTGAAATTGAGTAAAGAGTTATAGTGTGGTATGTCCGCTGTTTGTCATATGTAGAAGTGGAAATTCAATCAATGTTTTGCGTGCTTGTAGTGGCAAATCTTAAGTTATTGTGTACCAGGACTGCACTGCAGTGTTACTTTAGTTATTAACTATATTTGTTCTACTGTAAAGATACCATTCTGAGGATGGTAACAGAGTATGTGATATCATTGTTATTCCTAAGAATTACAAAAATTATTAGCAATTTTTCAATTAATGAGTTGTAAAGGAACTTATTAGTAATGAAAACATGCACAAAAGGTCATTTTTATTATCTTTATCTGTGTCAGACTTTGAGAAGTTAAAGAACCAAAATATGCTACTGGCTGCTCCCTAATCAACAATGAGTAACGCTATGGAGTATGGACATTGACACTACTAACATAAAAAAGACTAGTGGCCAATTTTGTGGTATGCATAGTTGTAGCCAAGTAGCTTTCCAGTATGCTTATTATTTCTAAGAAAATTTCCCATGTCATTTTCATGTCCATGTGAAATACCTCAGTAATATCCAAATTGTTTTTAATATAGTTTGAATAAAATTAATATGTAAAAAATGTATCTTACCCTTTTGGAGAAAAGAATATAAACACAAAAGATTCGAATCAAGGAAACCAATCAGGTCCCTAATTCAAGGTGAAACTAGGATTTTTTTTATTATTTAAACGCAGGATAACTTGAAGTAATAAAGTACGCACTACCGGAGCTGTACTTCTGACTTTCCTCCAAAGGTACAATAAGAAAGCTTTCATCAGACTGGAAGAACATAGGAGTAAAAGACTTCCCAGAAAACAAATGCCCAAAAGCACGGTTCCATAGACTATGGAGGCATTTCAAATTCGCAGAGAGAATCAACACAAAATGTCATGGCACTTTTCCCAGTTTAATAAAGGGAAAATGTCAACTGCCAAGCATGTAACCAAGAGGTCCACCAAACGACAGATGGCTCCACGTGGTTAAGAAAACAAGAAGCTCACTTGGCTCGCGGTATTCTGTGCTTCAACTGTGCTAGGCTGAGTCATCACACAATATACTAAGACTAAGTGTAATATTAAAAGTAAATGACCTGGATTGTGGAATCACAACAAAAGTAGCTGTGCCCAACCAATGAACAAAAGGAATTCCACCCCAATGATACAACATGTGCATTTTTAAAATTACCAGTGAGTACATCACATTACATGTTTGTCTTTCATATTATAAACTTCTATCTCAACAACTATTTAGATTTGTCTAATAAAAATTGTATTTAAGTAAAAACATCTACAACAATATAATCTATTACTATGTTGTTTAAATGTTTCATAACACTCATTTATGAAAAAAGTAATTTATGGCAGTTAGTTGTTTTAAATGATTTTTTATAAATACGCAGGAGGGGTGTTCAAAGAGATCCATATTCATATCATTTTAAATATTCTCAGTTGTACAATAATGATCTACAAAGTAAGTGAGGAAGCCGCCCTTCATATTCTTAAGTGTCCTTTTTAGCACCTTAAGTAGAAAACTTCAGATTGATGAGGCAGGAGAGAAACCATGAAAATATAAATCTGGAAACTGCCAGTAGATTCCAAGACTTTATATGATGGATATCAATAAAAAGTGTGGATGCCATTCACAAATGCAATTAGAGGATAATAGATCCGTCTAAGATTATTGTCGCGTTGACTTTTTTCGTTACTTTTGACCATTCATTTCAAGTATAAAAAATTATATACTATATTTAAACTCTTTTGGTGATAAAACATATTCCAATAAAAATATGATTTTTTTAAAAAAAATAATAAGACAGATGGTCAAACGTAATGAAAAAGAGTCAACAATAACAATAATTTTGTAAAAAAGTAGTATATGTTTCCTGCTACCATCCGCTGGACTGGATGCGCTCCTCACTTATTCAAAATCTTAAACCTTGGCATTTGAAGCTGAGTTCAACGGAGTCCCTTATGGGTTCTGCGAATTCTTAAAAAATGATCAGCTTTTCCAGAAAAAGGTTTAACTAGATTTCAGGAGATCCTACTTGAGTCAGCAGGTAGCTCGATCGCAGTTGAGAGAATTATATAGAGGTAACTTGGCAGTCACATGCGTGTACTACAACTTTGCCGATGCTCCCTCTGTTCTTAAATTTTTAATACCGTTGACTTTTTCGTTATGTTTGACCATTTGTCTTATTTAAAATATTTTTCGAATATGTAAAATTATAAGTCATGTTTCAACTTACATTGACGATAAAACAAATCATAGTAAAATATTTGATAATTTTTGAAATTTTTTAAATAGGACGAATGATCAAACGTAATCGAAAAAAGTTAACGGCGTCAACAATTTAAGAACAGAGGGAGTATATTTTTTTAGATAATGGATATAAATTCACCCTCTACCGAAGTATACAGCCAACTAATTATTACATATATAGCCAATATATATTAGGAATGGGACAATAATTAATAAACAAAAATGATCTCAACCACCGAAGGAGCTATTCCAACCCAACGGCATGGAGGCACGAATGTTGTTAATGTTAGCTCACTGTTACTAAGTAGTGAGTACTCATTATTCATGGCCGCAATCATATTTTAAGCACCTCTCTTTCTCACCTCATACGTAATGAAACACTTCTATTTATAAACCTGTAAATGGAAATGGCAGATCAGTAAGGATTACTGTTGCTAAAAGAAACAGAAGCAACAGATTAGAAGGTTGCGTCCATAAAGAAGCTCCGGCTTGTCAGATCCGTGGGCGCTGGAAGATGGGCGCCGGCGGTGACATTCGGTTCTCGAACCACGCCTCGTCGGCGCTTGCGGCCGTCAGCGTAGCCCTCATACTTCTCTACATCTACTGGCGCTTCATTTGGCAGATCAAGAAGCGTACAACGAGCACAGGCGCCACCGCTACCGCCGCCTCGCCTTCCCCAACGCTGCTGTCGTGCCCCAGAGAAGGACCAGCACCGTGGCGCGCGCGTGAGACGTCGCAGTCTCCAACGACTCTCCCGTTGTTCGTGCGTGTGGAGGTGCCGCCGGAGAAGGCCGACTGCGCAGTGTGCCTCGCCGAGCTCGGGGACGGCGCCGCCGCCGCGCGGCTCGTGCCCGGGTGCGGGCACGGGTTCCACGTGGAGTGCATCGAGGCATGGTTCCGCGTGAACTCGACGTGCCCGCTCTGCCGCGCCGCCGTGGCAGCAGCGTGACAGGCCGCTCGAGGTGCTCCACGCTGCAAGATCATCATTTTCGTGTTGTGGCAAACAGCAAACTTTCGATGGACTCATCGCACAAAACCGACTGAAATTCGAAGCATATTCATTGTTTAAATTGAAAGGACTTGTCAAAAATTACAAGATACGTATATAGTAACAGTAGGCTGTACAGCACACACTGCAAGTCTTTTCTCGCATTGCTTTCTTCGCCGTTTGTGTGACTCTGGTTACTGGCACCTGAAACTGACAAGTGCCACCAGCCCGTCTCACAACATCATCCATCCCACTATTACACGCTTTTTTAACATTCCGACTATTACACGCTTCACTACGCCTTCTGATGTAGACATGTAGTTTATTTTCGTACTAATACCCTACATAATGCAATATTAGCCAACATTGCTGCAGCGGGTCGGAGTTCAGTTCGCGACAAAGAAAAACGCGCCTCTGTCGAACAGATACCAGTACATCTACCCAAAAAGATAACATCTCAGAATCATTTTACTAACAAGATTAAAAAGTTACACGATATGGTTTGGATGAATAATGACAGATTGATTCCTTTCTCTTTTATTTCTTGATTGATACTACCTAGGATTGATTTATTGCTCAAATTCTAGCCGTAATGAGCTAGCAAAACAGCACTTGGAGGTGGAATCTCACAGGAAAGGTCAATTGCATTCGCGCCAACCAAGAAAACGAGTCTCCCGCCCGAATCAACGGAGAAAATAGAACGGCTACTGCTTCAGGCTGTACTCATCTGTAGTTGCAGATTGCAGTACCTCTAGGATATTGACCCTTGCTTTCCTTTCCTGCTTTCCATAAATGATTCTTGACTTGCAACTGTGGTACTGCTGTTTCGAAACACTGAGAATATAAACATTTTGTTGTGGTGGGTGTTCCTAAAAGGTGTGTACCAACACGTTCAAGTACCAAAGTCAAACTTGAGCTACTTCCATTAAAAGATTGAATCATTACTCTTGATACACTTCAAATAACAGCAAGGGAGAAAGGTAACGTTTTCATGTGATGAAGATCAGAGTGCAAAAAAAAAAAAGATTGTGTACTTCTGCTACCTTTAGAATGCCAAATTGACAAAATAATGTGTGTTGCCTCAGCAGCTAGATATATGGCACTCAATTTTAAGAAGGAATTTATTATCCTGTATGCATTGTATACCAACTGTGTGATTGTGGAATATCAGCTTAATCTTACTCGCTTGAAGTTAGATAGTGGGTAGCGTAAGCGCCAGTTTCAGTCAGCAGCGCTTGACCACGCACTGTAGAAAGCGCGGCATCGAAGATCACAAACGCTGTGAAATATGTTTGACAGCAAGCGAAAATCAGAAACAGATTAATGACACAATCACACAACCAAGATGTTCAACAATTCCAGAGGTTCCATAAACATTAGGTTAAGCAGCACGATAGAGACGGACACATATACAAATTTTATTAATAATAACTATATTTATGGTCCGCCGACGGTCCCTTCATCCTTCCTTCCGATAATGTTGAAAATTTGAGCGAGCAGTTACTGATCTACTGCAAGCGGCACGGTCTTCACCTGTGCGTAGGGCAAACAGAAGCTGGTGAAAATGCTTCTCGCAGGGAAGTAATATTGGTTCGTGGTCATATATCAAATATTATGCTTCAAAACACAGAATTTCACTTGTGAGCAGGAAGGGTTGTGAACAATGCGTACCAGTTCACGGAACTTCAATATGTAGAACATTTCGAGGTAGCGTCTTGTCTCCCGCCTCTCGAGCTTCGAGACATACTTCCAAAAGCCATAGACCCCAGCCAATGTCATCAGCCTCTCAGAGTAAATCTTCCATGTGTACCTACACAGCACAACGAAAATAAATACACATGAGACCATGCAAAATTGAAAACATGGAACTACAATAAGACAGTACTGGTTGCACTAACTTCTCGTAAATTCGTTGAAGGCCTGCATCAGATACTCTCACCCAGTGGTCAGGTTCTTGTTTGCAGCGCTCGAAGAAATCAGCCATGAGGTTCGCAGCCTGCTCAGGGTGATAGGGATCAATGTGGAAACCGGAGACACCATGCTCTATAATCTCAGCTGGCCCTCCATGGCGTGTTGCAAATGTAGGAAGTCCACAGGTCATGGCCTCGACAACAGTAAGACCAAAAGCTTCATAAAATGCTGGCTGTGGTTAACATGACAAGTTTTTTAAGTCAGTATATGAGTCACTGTAGAGCATTCCTGCAGGTTAAATTTAGAGACATACCTGTACAAACGCCCCATGAGTATCAGCTATGTAGCGATAGAGCTCACCATTACGAGCCCTGTTTGTCTGAGCAGAGATCCACCGGAACTGCCCGAACAAGTTATAGGTCTTAATAAGTTCATGCATCTTCTCTATCTCCGCAATTTCTTCTCTGTCTTTGGATTTCTTGACATCGTTATATCCAGCAACAACAACAAGGTTTACCAGCTCTCTCAACTTACTGCATTTAGCAAATGCTTCAACAAGTCCTGTTATATTCTTAACCCGATCCAATCTTGCCATGGAGAAGAGGATGGGTTTCGACCGGTCATCCAGATGACCACTGCAAATAGGACCGATTATCATCGTCAGTCTTATGACAGCATCATAGACAATCTCACTAAATATAAGTCATGCCGAAGGATAATCTCAGAAAAAAAGGAGTGACTATATCATATCATCAGCAAAAAATTCAGAAGTTCAAACTAGAAGAGAATATTGCAAAAAGAAAAAAGAAGTCCAAATTTTAGCTCCTCACATCAAGTACATAAAAAAAACAGAAATTACTCACATGTGCTCATCATTTTGCTCCGGGTCATAAATTAAACTTTCGATTGAGCCATGAAGAGAAGTGAGCCTCTTGGCCTTTTCAGTGTATGGAAAATATATGGACATGTCTGCACCAGGAGAGACTATATTGAACTTTGGGTCAAAAACATCGATCCCATGGACAACGCGGTACAGACCAGGAAGAGTAAAAGCTGTATGGCTTTCATACTGCCCAACAGTGTTTTTGCTGAGAAAGATGGAAGAAAGAATAAGCACTTGAAGTGAAGAATAGCTAATTTGAATAATCCATACATGATCAAAATCTACACAATATCAATTCATGAAAAGCGTAGATTGACAATACTATCATGGTAATAAACTAATAAATTGGCCAATACTGAAGTTACAAAAGAGATTGCAACAGACAACAAGACAAAAGAGAAGAAAACCTTCCAGCAATTTCTTGGTATGTGCTGGTGATAATAAAATCAGCATTGTTCATAGCGATTATGTCAGCAGTGAACTGACAAGAGAAATGATACTTCTCATCAAACTTCTGCCAGTATATGTCCGAATCTGGATATTTTGTCTTTTCAAGAGCATGAGCAATATTGCACTGCAAGGTATATGCTAGTAGAATTAGCAAAAATACAAGTGCAGCACTAGAGTATAATTTAAAAAGGCATATATACCTGGGTAATTCCCATCTTGTACGATAGTAGTGATGCTACAAGATTCCCATCACTGTAGTTTCCAATTATGAAGTCAGGAGTGCCCTGTAGTTCAGCAACAATTTCACCAGCAGCGTCCTGCATAAACGAAAAACATTACTGCCTTTTATCAAACTGAAAATAATACCGCTGTCATTGTACTACAGTATGAAATGTCAGGTAAGACTAAAGAACAACACTCAGGCCTTTTTTTTACAATATGTACCAAAAAATGATATCCAACCTAACAATTCACAGTTTACTCCATCTCAGTGACTATTTACAAGGTAAAAGACGTGAGGATCTAGTGATTATCACCTCAGCAAATTTCTCCAAGTATGGCCACACATCAAATCTTGATATCCATTTCTTGAGTATCCCATTTTCATTTCTGAAGGGAACTCGTAATATGTAAGTATGCTGTGTTCCACTTATCCTCTCAAGCCGCTGATTACAAGATGTTCCTTTTGCATCAGGTATCAACCGAGTAACCTTAAGCACGTAATGAAAATGAATTAATACAGATGTTACTTCTTCTCTCCGTTAAAGAGTCAAAATGGTACATGTAAGAAGCAGAATGAAAATTAATTTACAATGAGAATTTTAGGAGTGACATCAAGCCCCTGTTTCTTTAAACGAAGAACCATTTCATTCTCCAATGCACGAACTTGATCCAGTATATAGACGATCTGAATAGCAGAAAAATAAAATCGTGACATGAGACACAGTAAAGTATGATGAAGGCTGATCTGTTAACATGGCAGCCCATATCCGCAGTTTACCTGTCCTCCTGTGTCTGGCATGCCTAAGACATTAGCTTGACCGAAGTATCCATGAGGGGACACCACAACAACATTAAAGATCATGGGAATCCTCCCCAAAAATGTCTCCAGTGTAGATGGATCAGGTGCTTGAAGAACATCCAGAAGGAGATGAATCATTTGCAAAACATGTTCAGATGTATCACCCCAACCTTTCTCCAAGCCCCATTCTTGAAATCTGAATTTTACCCAAAAAAAATATCCATAAAGTTTGCTAACTGTGCTTATCAAATGTAATTTCTATTTTGAAAAGTTGAATTTTATTACATGTAAAATGGACATTATACACCAGTTCAGTTAAGCCAGCGGCATGCCAACATTACAAGCAGAATAGGCTTATACGCACCGCTAACTGCTTGCTTGAAAGAATGAATTCTATAAATATCAACATGAACTTAAGTCTTCATCAAAAGGCTACTTCTATATGTGCTATTCTATTTCAACATGAATGCTCGTGCAGATATGCATTGCGAAATATCTAACTACTTCCATTCACAATGCTACAGAAAACGAGCCTTTAGCCCAACATGATATTAACTTACTGATTAGCAAATTGTGAGTATGGTGTGCTAGCTGGGAGCTTTGATAAGTACTCCTCAGCTTTGGTCAGCACAGACTGAAGCCTCCCTAAGCTCTGTATCCTGTCATTTAGCATCATCACCTGCAATGGCACAGGTACAACAATCAACATCAGTGCCCTATATAACTAGATCAAATGTTGTGATTTCTATGGCTGCAGAGAAACCCACATGTCCCTTGTGACGGTGACCACGGAGGAAATCCAGCAGGGGCTTCAAGCAATCCCTGTTGCGGAACATGATCGAAGACAAATGCCTGTTGAGAAACTGCACGCCATTTCCAATAGATGAGGACCGATTCGGGCGTGGGACTGAGGCATTGAATGGCTCGAAGTCGAGCTCAAGTACGTATGGATCGGTGTTCCTGCAGTAATACAATTTAACGGTTTTTGTAGGGAAAATACATTTTAACTTACGGTGGGAAGAATGCTCAAAACAGGATCCCAATTGAACCACTATGCATACACCAGTTCGGAATACAACAATATGTAATTAAAAAACATAACCCATTAATTTCGTTCGCAAACATTAATGACCCTCCTAAAAAAAGGCTCATGAAATTTACCATGTCTACCACTCAAACTCAATTGGACTGTCAGCCCATAAAAAGTAGTACTACTGTATTCATTCGGGTGAAGAGATTCAACGGCCAACCGTTCAGTAACCAGACTTTTATTTAGTGCTAAAAGAAAGCTCAATTCAAGTCGATTCCGATGGGGTGCCCTCTGCAAAAGCCACAATAAACCGCGCAATTGCCCCCACGTCTTTCACCGTAGCGTGGGGGCCAAATCCCGCAACAAGTCCGAAATCAGTAGACGCGAAAACGCAAAAACGACTAACTGCTGCAAGTGGAACTAAATAAAAGCAGAACATCCTAGATTGAACCAACCACCACAGAATTCCCTCGAAAGCGAAGCAGAGGATAGGGACAGGGGAGCTAGCAGCACGTACTGGCCGTCGACGAGCTCCTCCTTGAAGCGGAGATACTCCGAGGTGGTGAGCTGCTCGACGCTGAGCTCGTGCACGTTGACGCGGACGTGCTCCCACACCCCGGGCCGCGGGCGCACCGCGATGGCCACGAACGGCGGCAGCACGATCGCCTCCTGCGCAGCGGGAATTCAGGGCACGCGGCCGGGGACGCGCGCGTCTCAGCACAAAAACATCCACGGAAGTCGAAACAACCGCCGCCGCGACGGGGCGTGCGGGCGGGGAAACAAACGCACCTGCGCGGAGCGGAGGACGTCGAGGAAGGGGCCCTCGGCGAGGGCGCGGGCGCCGGAGCTCTGGACCTCGTCGAGCGCGTCGAGGATGTGGTGCGGCTGCAGGATGCATTTCCCCTTGTTCACGTACCTGCCGCGGCAGTTTCAAGCACCCAAAAAAAAAATCAGAGGCCGGCGCGACGAGAGGGAACGGGCGAGGGAGGCGATCAGTGCTTACTTGGAGAGGAGGGCGACGAGCTCGTTGCGGTGCTCGTGGAGGGTGTCCTCGACGCGGTCGCGGATGCTCGGCGTGCGGTCCAGCTTCGGGGAGGACATGGCTGCCGGGGGCTCCGAGTGCGGTGGCGGCAGTGGCGGAGGCTGCGAGTACAGGAGAATCGGAAGATGGCCGCCCGCCCACCAAGGTTATAGAGCCACTCGTGGAACCGCCGGGTGCAGCGTGCCGTGGACCCGTAGCACGTGGGACCGTGGGGACCCGCACGTCAGCTACCCTTCCCGCGCGTCTCACCCGCACCCTCCGTGCGTTTCCTGCCGCGAAAGGAAGCGGCCAACGTTGCGTGCCGTCTAGAAGGACGTTCTCTGAGCTGTGAGGGCCGGCTTGTCAGTGTGCTGGAAGGATTCTGTTAGCACGGAGTTGACGACAGCAAAGCGCACACCCTTTTTCGCGTCCGCACAGGCGCAGGGGGCTTGCATTGCGTGTCACCGACGAGTGGGCGCCCACCGGAAAGTATGAACTCCTAGCGCAGATAACTATTGCACCTACGGATCCAGCTCGGCGCCCGCGGGTCCGTGGTGGCGAACCAGGCGTCGAAGCGGCGAGACGGTTCCGTCTCCCTTTTCTCCTCCTCCTTTTTATACCAACGCTTTTGTTTCTTGGGGGACCCTGGCCTGGCCGGGAGCGACAGGCACGAGACGCTTCTGAGAAGACCACAGCACGGCGAAAACGACGGGGACGAGTGGGCTGAAGTGGAAGCCTCGAGCCGCGCCGGGTGGCGGGCGTGGGAGCAGGCAGTGGGCAGTGGCACCGTCGTCCTGAGGAACGGCGGAACGGGGTGTACATAACCATTGCTATACCTATAGGGTCCCTGAAAGTATTTTGCAGAAGACGTAACGTATGTTCGATCATGTTTTCGTTCGTTACAGCCTACAAAAGGTTAGTAAGCTGACACAAACATAAAGCATCGGACCCATGAAGGTATGACTCAATCTGGGTCAAATTAATCTATAATCATTAAAATGATTGTTGTATATCTTCAAATAGTCCAATCAGCCTTAAGTTCCATTATCAAATACTTGTAAGGAATAAGTTTTCAAGGAATAAAAGATGTAACATAGATGATGTTAGGAAAGCCACTAAGGTTGGACCAGCAAAACATGGGGGTTTGCGCTTGTGCCTATGTGAAGTTTGCGCGATACAACATACCAACAGCGATGATAGGGAGTAAATTGTGTAACAAACAAAGGTATGCATGTTTCCACATTCCACTTTACCATTAAAGTTTAGGGTTCAGCCGAATAAAGCATAGTTCAAAGAGCTGAACTCCTTTATTGGATTAATAGATATGCAGAATACTTAACATTACAGAGGTGTAGTGTAGAATCTGATCTTTCCATTAAAAATAAGGGACTCTGAGTAATCAACACCCAATTTATTTTTTTCATACATGCATGTAAATATATATTGGAGTAACATTGAATGTAAATATAAATATAAATATTGGATCTTTGATTACACTATTAAACATGTCGGACTAGTTGTAGATATATATTGTCAAATCTTAAATTAAAGAATAAAAATATCAAATTCTAACAAATTCAATAATTTGTTAGAATTTGATATTTTTGTTCTTTAATTTAAGATTTGACAATATATATCTACAACTAGTCTGACATGTTTAACATATAATTAGAGATTCAATATTTATATTTAATCATAATCATAAAAAAAAACTAGGGTGGGGACATGCCTCTATGTTCATTGAAGTATTTCTCATCATTTTAATGAATTGTATATCATCCTTACAAATTTGTTTGTTTAGATAGTTAATCATGATTTATCTATATCCTCCATTAGCCCTGGCCCATATGTAACATATTTTTTCTTGCTTTTCATGAATCTGAAGGTAATACAATTGACATCGGAGGCATATAATATAAGAAGCAACGGTAACAATGACTATGGGAGCAAATGTTGTCCTTTTGTTAAATTTCGTCTTGTCCATTCGTATGACTACGCAACATAAACATGTATGAAATTTTTTAGAAATAGAACTAAAAAAAGCAAGTTATCTAATATAGTGCGTAACTTGATTTTTGCTAAAGAAATGACATGTCAGTAATAGTAGCACTCACACATAAGCATCCAGTCCATGGTTATTCTGTTCTCGGCACAAGCAATTCCAACAAATTAACACACGTCCACGTTTGGCACTACAAATATAAGACTAGTCCATTGTTGTAATAAAGAATAATTACTGATCTATATCTTCTTTGAGAAGAAATGCAATGGTCATGCACAGAGGAAGATTACCGACGAGGTGAGACAATCACTTGAACCCAGTCCTTCAACGTCAACATCTGAATCCCCAACAAAAAAAGTCCAAGAATCCACAAGTCAAAATCCAAGGTAGAAATAAAGAAATCAAAGGGTTGGAGGGGAGGGTTGGCGAACCCGAGCTCGCTGCCACTAGAGGACACCGTAGTTGAGGCAACGTGCGGCACGAGGGGTAGCTGCGACAGGAGAGGAGCCCCTTCGTGGCCGCGCCCGAACCCAGGTCCACCGGAGGCTGCCGCGACGAGGACACGAGCACCGACACTCGTCCTAGCCTCGTACCTTCCCATGCAGGTCGCCGGAGCGACGTGTAGCTTCCTCAGCACGACCCATCCACACACCGCATTCGCTCACCCGCACATCGCGTCCGCCATCCTCCTCATGCCCGTCCATGAGTGGCAACCGTGCAACAATGGAGCTTCGCGGAATTTGTGTGTGTGTGTGTGTGTGGGGGGGGGGAGAGGTGGGGAAGCCGTAGGGGACTCCCCCGGACGAGCTTCCTCTTTTTGTTAGTTCCGGGAAGAGGGGGTGGAGGGATTTGCAGGGGAGGAGGTTAAAATTTGGAGAGGAAGAGTACCGCGCTCATGCTGCCTCCTTACCGCGTCGCCCCGACTGACCGCCACCTCGGTGCCCCGCCTGTCGCCCGGCCAGCTGATGCCTCCGCTCGTGGCAGTCGCAAGGTTTGCCCCTGCGAGAGATTTTTGCTTTTGAGATGGAGAGAGATCACTTGGAGGTAAGAACAAGGAGAGGAGGATGTTGTTGTACCGTACATATGAAAATTTTCACCACCACTCACCAAACGACCGATAAAACCAGAGTCGTACTAGCTCCTGATGCAGATCGAACGGTTAAAAAAAAGAATGATGTGGCCTAGTGGGTGAGCCGGGTACTGGCTCAGGAATATAGTTTTGACAAAATTGGAGTTGTACTCGCTCCTGATGCCTCGAACGGTAAAAAAAAAGAATGGCGTGGTTTAGTGGGTGAGCTGGGTACTGACTCAGGAATATATTTTTTAATTTATGTGACTCTTCTTTTTTAAAAAAAAGAGTGCGCATATACGACCTTCATAACAAAGAAAATAAAACATGAGAGACCAGCCTGGACACCATTCCGCCATGAGATCATGCTCGTATTATGGGTGTTTAATGTGCATCACGTCACTACTCCATTTAAGCCGATTTGGTCTGGTCCTTTCGAGAATATGGCCAATAAGATGATGTTAATATGTGGAGAACAAAAGGCAGCTTTCTATAGACATGTAGTGATTAATTAACTTTCAAGAGCTTCTGTTCATCCCAAAGGATCCAGCTCCCCTAACATCTTTCACAAGAAGGCGGCAGTGTCGCAACGTTAAACAAACAAATTGAATGGAATGGCAGGGAAATCGGATCGCAATAGCTCCATCATCACTCTCTCCCACACCATTAGCTTGTCCAAAGCCAAGCACTAGTATAAGTACTGGCGTAACTACGTGCTACGACAAAAAGACTTCAGTATGCCACGGGCTTCAGTTTACACCGCTGTCTGTCTGCTGGCGCTCATCTTATGGACACAGCCGACACGCGTAGTGGATTTGAAGAGACCGTGTCGATACTACAACCAGAGCGGAGAAGTCTCGCACGACAGAGAAGAAAAATTCCCAGCCGGCTCGCCGAAGTAATCGCTTCAAGGGCAAACACGTGCAGGAGTCATGGCCGTGGGTCGGTGTCACTTCGTCATCCGGCGGCCTCCTGTTTCCGAGAAAAGATGTTTTCCCTGGCTGACAGATGCACGAGTAGAGAAAGAGAATGGATCGGAGAGGCTGCCATCAGGCAATCCAAGTGTCACGAGATCGTGTGGTGCTAATAAATATCTGAAGCGACGGGACCAATCAAAGGAGACATGACGGAGCTTGGTGAAAGCACGGATGAGTATGGCGCGCATTCGTTGTGAAGGATGCTAGAATAGGAATCGCGTCAGTCATCCGGATTATATTCGCGTCGGTCAGTGAGGCGTCATCGACAAGCGAAACACTTTTCGTAAAAAAAAGACAAGCGAGACACTTTTTTTTTTGAGAATCAAGCGAGACAATTTTGATTGAGCGTCACCGCGGAAGAATTAAGCCACATTGTGAAAAGGGTGAGAAATAAATGTGAATCAAAGCTTTGCAACGATACAAAAAAAAATGAAGAGGAGAGAGGAGAAATCGCCGAAATATCCCAAAGGGCCGAAGGTTAAGTAGGCCGTGATGTTACGTGGGGGCCCAAGACCAACGCAACCAGGCCTGCAAATTGACACTACCGCACTTTCCGTCTGTCTCGCTCTCGCGCACCTACCAACCATCGTGCTTCCACCGCAGCTTCCAGGAACACGAAAGAAAGGAATACCCAAAGGCCGAATGGGGCGCAACGAAAAGGAAGAAAAATCAAACGAACAAATAAAGAAGGGAAGGCACCTCCCCCGTCGCCTCCTTCCCTTCGCCGCTCGCAGATCTCCTCCGGTCGGCCGACCACCATGAACTCCTACTCCGGCGACCGCTCCTCCTCCTCCCGCCCCACCACCACCTCCTTCGACTCCTACCAGTTCGACTTCGGCACCAACGCCTCCCGCTCCTCCGGCGGCTCCCGCCCGCTCCGCCCGGGCGCGACCACCAACGCTTCCTCCCAGAGGCCTGGTGCTACAGCCGCATGGACGCACCAGCCTGCGACCAGCGCCAGGCCGGCCTGGACCCACCAACCGTCCCCCGCGGCGGCGAAGGCGCCCGCGCCTGGATCCGGGCCGACCTCCATGGTCGGTGACATCTTCGGCAAGAGCTGGTCCTCCGCTGCGCCGTCCTCCGGGATCGGCATCCCGCAGGCCAACAACCCCAGCCTCTTCAGCGACCTCCTCGGCTCCGCGCTCGGGGGCTCGTCGCGAGCCCAGTCTAACGCGCCGCTCAGATCCGCCGGGCCGCAGGTGTCCAAGCCAGCTGGTGCTAACCCCAATGCGGGCGGCAGCAGCTCGCCCTTCTCGATGGGTGGCATGGCGAGCTCGCTCCCGAAAACGACGCAGGCGCCGATGGGCACCGGTGGGTACGGCGTTGGCGGCCGGCCGATGAAGCCCGCGGGCATGGCGTCGTCAGCTGCCGCGCAGCCGATGGGGCAGAAGAGGGATCCGTTCGGTTCCATAGATCCATTTGCGTCAAAACCAGGGTCCATGAATGCCACGAAGCAAGCTAGCTCGGTGAAGCCTGATCAGGGATTCGGCGCGTTCCAGGGCGTGAGTTCTAGCGCGGACTCCGGATTCGGGAGCTTCCAAACTGCTGACACTGGATTCGGTGGGTTCCAAAGCTCCAGTGCCGCAAAGCCTTCCAGCTTTACGCCTCCTCCAGCTCCAGCACCTGCTCCTGCAGCTGCGCCGGTTAACTCTGGTGCAGACCATTTGGACACTCTGTTTGCTTCGACCACAACTGCATCATCTGCAGCTGCAGCGAGTAATGGAGGTGGTGGGGGTGACATGTTTGGTGAAATGGATGGTTGGGTGGACGTGGAGGCAGACTTTGGTGGTGGTGATAGCGGTGCGGCAACCACAGAGCTGGAGGGGCTCCCACCGCCACCATCCGGGTTGACAGTATCAGCTGCCAAGTCCAAAGGGATGGACAGTTACAAGGGAGGGCAGTACGCCGATGCAATCAAGTGGTTGTCTTGGGCTGTTGTGCTCATTGAAAAATCAGGGAAAACTGCTGACATTGTTGAGGTGTTGTCTTCAAGGGCATCATCTTATAAGGAGGTTGGCGAGTACAAGAAGGCTATTGCTGATTGCACAAAGGTATTGTATTCCATATTTGACTGAACTGTGAATGTATCTTCTTCTAGAACATTTTGTTTGTACTTTGCAGAGATAGTTGATCATTCAAAGGGTACTTCAGTTTGTGAATTTCACTTGTTTTGTCTCGTTTGCAGGTCCTGGAGAAAGATAAGGAGAATGTTTCAGTGCTGGTGCAGCGTGCTCTCCTGTATGAGAGCACTGAGAAATATAGGCTTGGTGCAGAGGACCTGCGTTTGGTTCTGAAGATTGACCCTGCACACAGGCTTGCCAGGAGCACAATTCATCGCTTGAACAAGTTGGCTGACTAGGGACGGCTTCCTAGCAACCTGTTGTATTATTGTACCACCACTGTACTCCATCCTTGACATGAGATTTGTGAGTCTTTAATTCTGTTTACTATACCTGTGGCGCTGGGGAAGCAATTTTATAATATTATCATGTATGAAATTACATATTTACATACACAACATTCTTTGATTTGTATAATATATATTGTATCAAACCTGTCGTGAAAATTTATCTTATGCATGTGTTCTTTACCGTGTTCCAAATTGGCAATTGCTCTAGTAAACGTATGATGTTTTTCACAACATAAAAATTGAAATTACTCAACTTATCATGCACATGATTCTTGCATGCATAATGCCTTGACAAATTTCTGGTGCTATGTTGCATGATAGCGTCTTGATAATTTTCTGGAGGTTTGTTGCATGGATAGTGTAGTGTCTTGATAAATTTCTGGAGTTGTATTATTGTATCTTGAAATGTTAACTACTAGCGTTTATGAACATTTTCCTGCCTGACCACGGTTGCTCTTTAACTCTTGACTGGAGTTTAGATCCTAATGTCTTGTTGAATTCTATGTAATAGTTATCATGGCCACATCCTTCTATGAATAATCTGAGATAGCACCTGTCCCTTCAGCAGATACCCTTTCCACATTTTGTTATAGGTCTTGGATATTATGTATATGTAACGTCTGAAGCTGATGTTATTATAGTACTCTGTTCTTCATTGATTCATCTTGTGCCTTCATTGTCAGTAAAGTAAATCGGCACCTTGACATGACAAAGTTATCTTTGTTGATGAAAATAGTTTAACACTAACTACCAGTATTCATTCATGGCACTGACGGCTATTCATTATTTTTTATCACGTCTTGTTTGTCCGGGTTCTTTCGGCAGTAGACCTGAATCTCCAGATGTTCGATGCATACCAATTTGAGCAATATGTGCTTCTCTGTTTAAAGTATATCTCTGTTGTTGAAAATAGGTTAACACTAACTACCAGTATTCATTCATGGCACTGATGGCTATTCATCATTTATCACATCTTGTATATCCGGGTTCTTTCGGCAGTAGGACCTGAATCTCCAGTTGTTCGATGCATACCAATTTGAGCAATATGTGCTTCTCTGTTTAAAGTATATTTTGACCACTGTTGTACAAGCACAGCTTGTGTGGCCTCCAATGATCAGACACTAGAATTCCTTGTGTAGAAATTGCTCAGACGTTTGTTGCAAAACCAGAGGAATTATTTTGTCGTCCAAGACTCAGGTCATCACTGAGACACCGACTATTTCCTTTCTGGGTCAAGGGTCACTTCCCTCTTATAAAGTTTAGGTTTAGTGATTGGCGGTTGCAAAATTGAAGAGCATTAGAACTGGACAAAGGACACAAAGAATCACATCTGAGATTGTACGAGTCATCGATGTCCTTATTAAGGACAAAGGACTGTAATTAAGCATTAGAACTGGACTGTTGGTTCAAGTTGATCATTGAAATAGAAAAAAAGTATTGATCATTGATGAGTGGACAAACTATCTGGTGGCAAGTTGAACAGTATGGAACATATGCGTTCTGGGTGGTGAACTACAGACAAAATTCTGTGCGATGAGCTTCGCTGCCTCGCTGGTACCGGATATGTTGCGTCCTGGGAAAGTTTTGGAGCTGTTTTGACGCGTCGTCTCGTCACTTGTTTTGTTTGCACCAAGTTGTCTTGACCTCGTAGCCCTTCACTATTCTTGTTTAATTCGGCTCACTAAAGTCAAACGGGACGCAACCTGAGAGTGGTGCCCTTGTGCCACCACGCACGCTGATGCCTAGGAATGCAATAGTGCGACATGTCGCCATTAACAGAAGACTTTGACTTTGATCAGTAGTGATACAAAAGTGAATACTACTAGATATTTTACTCGTTTATCCTTGACCTTGAACGGCTAGATGCCTAGATACCGAATCCAATCGGCCTGGCTGGTGCTAGTTGTCTAGTTGGCGTTCGCCGGGACTTTCGGTGAGGTGGCCACGAGGCTCCTGCCGGCTGCCGTCTTGCGACGAGCCCGCGCACCCAGGAGACCGAAGAGGAGTCAGCAGTGAGCGAAGCCTTCTTGTTGGGGCGGACACTTGCATTTACGACTTGCGGTCGGCCGCTTTCCAGGCTTACGCGAATTGATACGTCCTCGTGCTTTGGCTGGTGGCCACCGATGTGGTCAATTCGATGGACGCGCCGGCCGGCTGCCCAGCTGAAGAAGGTTGCGCGGCGATGCAGTGCATGATGCGTCCACGGATGTGGCAAGCCGCTTTGGGTACTCCAGGCGCAAGAGTTGTAAAGCTACGGTTTAGCACTTGGCAGTGGAACACCGATGTGATCAATTCGATGGACGCCGGCTGCCCAATTGAAGCGGCTGAAGCGGCGATGCAGTGCATGATGCGTCCACGGATGTGGCAAGAACTTGGCAGTGGAACACGGAGTTCGTGTTGTACAGAGCAAATGCTAGTATCAACCGTGTGAATTTCACCGCCTCTTCTCATTCTTCTGTAAACTACTATCAGCGTGTGGGATTACTTCCATGCAAGGGTTATGATTTCTACTAGCGAACACAATCCATTTCGAACCAAGCTATCCAAAAAAGGCAATGCGTATCTTAATAAGGCAAAGTCTTATGATAAGCCCTTTTTATCTCCTGCCCCAAAGCAACAATAGAAAGTGATCGCACACGAAATGGCCATGTGATCGCGGGCATCGTTCCTTTTGGTGATGGTCAGAACAAGTCCAAAGGCAATGTGAAATAAATGGAATAT
Organism: Chloris gayana; assembly: GCA_031894775.1. Classification (NCBI taxonomy): domain Eukaryota; kingdom Viridiplantae; phylum Streptophyta; class Magnoliopsida; order Poales; family Poaceae; genus Chloris; species Chloris gayana. The sequence continues at coordinate 145,269 of JAUNZO010002729.1, forward strand.
AAAAGCTAAATCGTTGGGAAAAAGACTCGCAGGCACACTTATCCTGGAAGGACCACCACCTACTGCAGCACAGTAAAGGATAAAACCATTTTCAAAACCTTATAATCCAAAGTGTTGCTGAGAACTTTTATACTCCGCATTCTGAATCGCCAGCACGTAGTTAGATTTAGATATATACCAGAAGATGCCCAACGCCTCACGAGTAAGGCGTGCGGTTCCGACTCGCTTTACCTCAGGCGACGAGCTGAGCTGTAGTCCAAGTAGAGCAGATCGCTAGAATCCAGTGATCCTCCTCGCAAGGAAACCAGAAAAATCCACGGAAAAAAACACCCAAGCAGCGAAACGAAAATAGAAACAGAGACCGGCGAGCTCCTGCCGAGTCGCGAGCAGAGCACCCAACCAAAGAAGGCAGGGCACCCGTCTCCCCGTTTTCATTTCACCACGGCCGCGGCCTTTGTGTGGCCTCCGTCTCGTGTTATCCCTTCTTCCGCCTCCTCCTCCCCCTCCTCGGCAAAGCCCCTGCGCCCCCCTCGCCGCTCCCCGCCGCCGCGCGTGCCCCGCCAATTCGCGCCCCCACACACCGGAGGTCGTCACCGCGACGACGACACCGCCCCGCCGGCCTCCGCGCCGCCCGATGAGATTGCGCCGCGCCGAGCCATGCAGACCCCGCCGCCCGCCGTCTCAGGTGACCCCCTGTGTTCAATTCGGGAGCATGCTTTCTCGTCTAGGGTTTTCTATTTGCGTTTCGTCTCCTCATCGCTTTCTCGTGGTGTTGCAGCGTCGCTGGAGTGCGTGAGCTCGTGCAGGGCCGCCTCGTGGAAGGGGGCGGGAGGCCCTACGAATGCAGCGTGCTCTCGTGCGCCTGGAACGCGCCGCGCGCGCTCACGGGCGCGCTCGCCAGCACCGCGCAGTGCTCCTCCTGCGGCCACGCTGAGGCCGGGGCCGTGTGGAGGCGGCGCGGCCGCTCTCGACGCAGTAACAACTCGGTGCGTTGCTGCTGCCCTGCTGTTGTTTATGCGTTAGCAATTTGGTATCACGGATGTTGCTTACTTTAGAGCCAACTTAGTGGGAATGATGTTCTAATACCGCATTTTGTAGACTTAGTGAAACTGACAAACGACAAACCATTCTTGTCAACATGTTTATTGAATGAAGATGTAAACCTGAAGGCCATGCTACAGTAAAATCCATGAACTTCCATTTGTATGGCATGATATTGTGGTTTCATATCATTTTTGTGCTTAGTACTTGGTTGGATAGCATATTGCGTGATCGATTCTAAACTTCCACTGGCAGGATAAATGAAATGAATCCACTTGTATTTAGACATAGAAATTGTTTTTTCCTCTGTTTTTGTGAGTGCTTTTCACTGGTGGTAGAACATATCTTGAATTAGTTAAAGAGACAATCCAAGTGAACAGAAAGCGGTTTATGTAAAATAATATTGGTTTTTGATCATTGCTTGATACCACTTATTTATAAGGACATCATGATGGACATATTGTTCCCTCTGACTATTACATTATATTTTGGTACCTTCTAATCTGACTGCTTTTTTCTGTTAGCAATGTCACATTCAATCTACCTGATACATGGATGTGCAAGTAAAATGATCTTTGGCATTATCTTGAATTAATGATGTAACCTGGAATTATTTGCATGCATTACATCAAGTTTTAGGTTCCACAAAACCTCTCCTTAGACAGTTTCATGTTTTAATTGGTCCCTCCTGTATAACAGTTTTGTGTTGTTTTCCCTCTTTTGGTTCAATAATCGACACAGCCTATGTACTGTTGCTTATTAGCTTGCCATCTGAGTTCCATGGCAATTTTTTTATTGCACAACCTTTGCTGTTTTTTTGCCTTGTCTTGGACCAAACTGGGTGGCCCTGAACCAAGTAGTGCGATTGTGCTAACAAGCTCAAAAGAAGCAACCACAACTCAAGCACTGGATTGAGAAGGCGATATGAACTTTGATGTACTTCTTGCTTAATAATCCAAATGCTTGACCAATTTCCCTTTATATAAGTAGAAAACCCTATCAGTCTCTTTCCTACTAATGAATCTAAATGTTATCTCTAATTACACCGTGCAAATCAAATCCTTGGTGTGTCGAATGGAATTACTTACGGGATAACAGAGGCTTATCTTTGAGCCACTGGTTTGGGTGACCACTCCTGAGCGTGTGTATGGCCATGCCAGTCAGTTTGCTTTAATCTCTCATGCTTAAATATGACCGTGTTATGCATGTTACTATGCATAGTACTATTAGTTTTTCAGTTTCTACATTCTCATGCTCATTGGCTATATAAAAGTAATAGTGAGTCTTTTCCTCTTCGTAATACCTGTTACCTTTTTTTTCAGTTACTGCACACCTTGTATGAAGACATCAACAAAGGGAACTTGGGTTACAATCAATCTACTGTTTACTCTGGAAGTTTTGTGAGATCTTGGTCTTCTCCTGTGGATTCAACATGGAGAACTTACTGCTATTCGTCATCTGAAACCTTCAACATCTCCCCAGATACTTTGTGGCAGGTGTGTCATTAAATCACAATAATGGACTTTTTCATTTGCTACTTCATGCATAATAGAGGAATCTAAAGTGTTACAGGTAGTACGATCTATCAAAGCCTATGGTTTTGTATGCTGTTTTTATTTATTTAATGATCATTTTGAGTAGTGAAAATACAACAGCGTTTTTCTTTTCTTTCAATGTACAATGAAAGCAATGCATCTAGCCTTACCAAACTATCCTAGAATATGCCAAGAGAAGGAATCATTCTATCTCTGGTACAGCACCACATTAATTTCTGTTCCAAATGGTGCCTAGACCTGTTGTACGAAAAGGAAAAAAAGAAGGAACAAACTGATATGGTCCACAACTTTTGAACTATTTTTATTTTCTTTGAACTTAGTGTCCTCTTCATCTGCACATAGAGAAGGAAGAAATAAATCAATAAAGTTATACAAGTTTTGGCCCAAGTAAAATAAGTTCAATGTAGTAGCGCTGGCGCTTTTGACAAGTAGAACCATTTTTTGCAACTTTGTATTACAGTTTTGTTCTGAGTTTGAAATTACATATTAAGGTGAAACCATACCTTCTTCAAGTGCAAATCACTAGTCCTTGTGCAAAGAAAGACCCAACTCTAGTGCTAGTGTTCCATATGTGAAGCAAGATTCGGCTCTCATCCACTTTATTCTGCCGTTATCTAACAGGATCTCAAACCTGCTGTCTCATATCTTCAACCTGAAGAGTTGAACTATGTCCATGATGCTTTGAAGGTATACAAATGATATCCCTCTTCCATGTTCCATGCTATTTGTAAGAAAATGTTCTGTACTTGCTGGTTTCACAAATGGCTTCATCATAATAGTTTGTTGATTGTTGCAGTTGGCATATGAAGCACATAATGGACAAAAACGTCGGAGTGGAGAACCGTTCATTATCCATCCTGTTGAAGTTGCTCGTATTCTTGCAGAGCATGTGAGTATTAATATTGTTGATCCTGGTGATGTATCCTTGAGTTTCCCTAGTGACTAGTAGCAATGAAGTTAGGTTCGATCCTTCTCAGTTGACATAATTACAACTTTTTTGGAATCATGGTGGTGCAGTTTCTTTAATTCTCTGTAGTATGTACTGTTTTACACAATGAACTAAGTTCTATTATGCTCAATTCACATAACTAGGAACTTGACTGGGAATCAATTGCTGCTGGTTTATTGCATGATACTGTCGAAGATACAGATGTTATTACCTTTGAAAGAATAGAAAACGAGTTTGGAGCAACTGTGCGCCGTATTGTTGAAGGGGAGACAAAGGTACACAATTTGTGACCATCTTTATATCCAGTACATTGTTGCAATTTATGATTGGATTGTGGAAGAAATGTAATGCAACAGACCTGCTATGATTTGAATACAGGTATCTAAGCTGGGAAAACTTCAATGCAAAAGTGAGGGTAGTTCGAAACAGGATCTGAAAGCAGAAGACTTAAGGCAGATGTTTCTTGCCATGACAGAAGAGGTATCCCCTTTTCTTATCCCTTTCATTATGTATTAAGGAAACAATATTTACTTTAACTGGATGCTTAAGAAATAAAAAATAATCCTTCTGTAGGTTCGTGTGATCATTGTCAAACTGGCAGATAGGTTGCATAACATGCGTACTCTGTCACATATGCCGCAACACAAACAGGTGAATGCTTGATCCACCGATTAATATATGGATGTAGCTTACTTCCAATCTAAACACCATTCTTTGCAGTATGCCATTGCAATGGAGACACTACAAGTCTTTGCCCCTTTAGCAAAACTTCTTGGGATGTATCGAATCAAGGTATCTACTGGTGATGTTGCCTCAGGAGCCATTTTGAGCGGCAAAAGATATCTGGTTTCACCCTTTTTTTTTCTTTTTTTCTAGATAGGAATGTTTCTGTTACTTTTTCTGCAATTTTTTTGCATTCGGTGATGATTAAATCCTCGAGTTAGTTATTAGTACCTTGCATTTATGGAGTTGTTGATCAACTCAGTGACTTGTCTACAGTGCTAGACCTAATTTTTTAAAAAAAAACGAATGCTACGCCTGAATTCATGTTGACATTTTATCTTATTTGTCTGTAGTTAGATGTGTGATCCTTCTAGAAGTTCTGATAACAGATTTCGTTGTATCCTGAGAACATCAGACTTAGTTTTGTTTCTTTTTCACCCTTTCTTCCTTGGAGCATCAGATTCACCCGCACTCTCAAAATTTTACATATAAGCATACTTTCCTTTGAAAAAATTCTAAAATTTTCACCCTCATCAGTAATAATTATCCACCCCTTGATCTTTAGATTAGAACCAGAACCCTCCGCGGCCGGTTTCAATGATGGTTGTCGAGTTTGAAAAGACAAATCTCAAAATTGTGGGACCAAAGAAAGTCTGCCGCATGTCATTTTGTGATTAGAATAGGTGGTTTTACACTGATAGTTGTCATGATGTGAAAAATGGGCATCTTTCTTGCATATAGCAGTATATCATTCTCTGTAGATCCATGGAGCATCTGCATATATGTACTATAAGGAAATCCTCCCTTTTTTCTGATATTTTACTCCCAGTTTTTCCTTCCATCTGACCGGTGGCTCTTTTCTTTGTAGTCTGAGTTAGAGTACCTATCCTTCATGTATGTGAACCCCACTGGTTTCGCGGAACTAAGGAAAAGAGTCGAAGACTTGTACAAGGCCCATGAACAAGAATTGGAAGAGGTATTTTGTTTCACATGGAAACTTGTCATTTCAACTGACAATTGTCTCTGATCATGTTTTTGCATTGACAATGGGTGGTATTACTTTGTGATTTCCAAATCTAGGCAAATAGCATTTTGAGAAAAAAGATTGCTGAGGATCAGTTTCTCGATCTTGTGAGCGTTGAAACAGAAGTGCGCTCAGTTTACAAAGAACTCTACAGGTAAGACATACCATCTCATTAAATTATAACTGCTAGTGGCTTGAGACTATCTTGACAAAGATGTTTTTTCATGAATGATGAGACTACCAACGAAATTTAATACTGGCTTTGCTTGTTATATTGCTGTAGAGTTCTCTTGACTCATTTACACTAGTTTTTAACTCATTTTTAACAGAATCATACAATTTGCATGTTCATCACACATTTATTAGATGTTTATAAAAGATTTTGTCCTATTGGATATACATGCTGGCAAGATGTCACTTGATATGATAATAGCTCGTGCTTAGTAATAACCACACCTTATTTACTGTGTTGAACATCTTAGTTGAATTTTAAACCAAAGATCAGTCAAATTGTATTTTCCTTATGATGTATAATTGGTTTTCAGTTTGAACTTCCATGTAACGTTTACTTATTTGGGGGATAAATTATTGTTTGGATCATCTTTCAGCATTCACAAAACTACGCTCAAATCCAAGAGTTCGATAAATGAGGTCAACCAGGTTGCTCAGGTATGGTTTTCTGTATGATATGTTCATTTACTCGTAGCTATGTTATGCTTTTGAATATCTTATGTTTAGAAAATAATAGCCTTTACATATTATTTTTCTCAGCTGCGGATTATCATAAAACCAAAATCATGCAATGGTGTTGGGCCATTGTGCACCGCGCAACAGGTACTGACCTGAAAAGATTATTGCGTATAGACCACATATTATGCATTAATGTTAAAATTATTTTAATGCAATTTCAGATCTGCTACCATGTTCTTGGTCTTGTTCATGGCATCTGGACACCCATTCCTCAAGCTGTGAGTTATCTGCGTTGCGTTTTTACTTCATAGCGAATATTCTTTTTCATTCCTCTTCCACCAGTTTCCTAAAGATTAATTATGCCAACAGGTGAAGGATTACATTGCAACTCCTAAACCTAATGGCTACCAGAGCCTGCACACGACAGTGATACCATTTCTTAATGAGAGTATGTTCCATTTGGAGGTTCAGGTAATGTTTCCTATTCATTTGTTAAGTTACAAACTGGAAAACACTCCAGCAAAAAAGTGTATTTTCACTCTGTTAATTGATGACTTGTGCTCAAAGTTCTAACTGTATTGCAGATAAGAACAGAAGATATGGATTTAATAGCAGAAAGAGGGATTGCTGCACATTACAGTGGAAGGGGGTTGGTTTCTGGTCCTGTACGCCCTGGAATTTCAAGTGGAAGGAACTCCAAGGGGAAAGTTATCTGCCTGAACAACACAGGCTTTGCTCTGAGGGTATATCTATATTTTATTTAACAGTTACATTCAGTCATGATAATGTCTTAAAAATGTACTCTGCATTAATTTTTATTATAAAGATGAGCTTGGGGAGCTTGACAAAAATATTGTAATTACTTACTGCCTTTATAGATTGGTTGGCTCAATGCGATCCGTGAATGGCAAGAAGAGTTCGTTGGTAATATGAGTTCTAGAGAATTTGTTGATACCATCACCCGAGATCTTCTGGGAAGCCGTGTCTTTGTGTTTACACCTAAAGGCGAGGTGAGACAGTGAAGTTATTACTAGTATGGACCTGTAAGAGTTGGGTTAACTGTGTTGTTACTCGCAGATTAAAAACTTGCCTAAGGGAGCCACTGTGGTTGATTATGCTTATCTGATCCATACTGAAATCGGGAACAAAATGATAGCAGCAAAGGTAAGTTACTAAAACAATGGAAATACATTCTAATGCTAATACCATCAATATCCTAATGTGCTCTATTCTCAGGTGAATGGCAATTTAGTTTCACCAATCCATGTCCTGGCAAATGCTGAAGTAGTGGAGATTATAACCTATGATGTCAGTGTTCCTATCTTAGATTTCATGGTCTATTTCTGTTATAGATTTTTGGCAAGTTTACAATTTGAAGATATACATAAGGCAACTTGGGTGCTTTTGGTTCTGTTGCAAGCTTTGCATCTCCTTGCTTGTCAAGAGCCTTTCCAGTTGTGGTTGTTTCTCTTTTTTTATATAATAATATCTGTCACAGCAGGGGCTTCCCCTGCTGTTTTCTTCAAAAAAAAAAAGGAGCCTTTCATTGCCAGCACAGAAGAGCCAAATTTGCTAGCCAGTGTTAGCAAGGAAAAAGCACGCCAGTACAAAATTCGAGAAAAAGTTGCCTAGAGCCCAAACACTCATTTCCTTGCTAAGATCCATATGTGCCCTTTGTGCCTCTTTTTTTTTGGCAACAGGAAACAGATCTGTTAGAAGACAAGAGATGCATGCTGATTACCCACTTTATGCATTCAAACCTTGTTCCTGCTATGAACTTCTGTAGGCTTGTTCTTAAAATTATAGTATCATGTATGGCCATGTAACTGGAAGTGGAATAGGATAACCAATTTGAAGGGTAATGATCATACATTTGCAATGCATTGTATGTCTAGGTTCCATTCTTCTACCCTTTCCGGGTAGTGGATGGCTATTCACAGCTAGTAGTACCTTAACACCAAAGAAGAGCTGATCCTAACACTTAAGCTGGAAACCAAATATTTCCACTTGCTGCAGAGCAACTGATATGGCTCAGGTTGTTGTTAATTGGCAAAAGTAGGCATATCCAGCGACTCCAGCTTGTACTGCCTTCAAGGCTTCAATCACAAACAGTATTTTATGCTCCAGCCAGAATACATCTTGAAGTCAAAAACTGTTATGTTAATGGGAAATAGATAATATAACTAATATTGCCCTTCTAAGGAGTTTGCGTGCCAGCGATGTGTAATCCCATTGCATTATGCATCTCCACTAGTTTAAATATTGATTGTTTTTTCCCTGGGAGGACCATACCGTGCTTTCCAGCTCACGTAATTGGACTAGGCCAACTATGACCTGTAGGCCTGTACATGAACAGAGCTAGCTGGTTTGCTAAAAGTCATCCAGTTTAGAGCTTTCATGAAACTACCTTGGTCTCATTGCATTAATGAAGTGAACCAAGCAACAGAGTCAATGCCTCTGTTTTTCCTGGGGATTTTATTTTAAGAAGGTTCCACAATGAATCCTTCTTTTTTCAACTCGTTTCACAATGAATCTGATTCAATGTTTACCCATTATCCACATTATAAGGCTACCATCCAGTAATTGTTAAGTGCTTGCTGCCTTTTAAAATAATGCTTTAATGGTACAACAATTAGGATGCATACATAGATTTTCTATATCCTTCTGATTACCAATATTATGCCTTGTTTCATTGTCCTGGATCGATCAGCAGGCTTTCAAAGGAATGGTTGCATTAGCACTAATATATTCACATCCATGAGCATCTGTGTTAATTCAATATATTTTTTCCTGATTTCAGAAATTATCTAGTAAGTATGCATTCCAACGTCACCAGCAGTGGCTACAGCATGCAAAAACTCGCAGTGCTAGACACAAAATTATGAAAGTAAGTGTTACTGTCATTCAAATTAACTTTCTACATTATTAATCATTGCAATAACAACTATTTTACTTTACCCAGTTTTTAAGGGAGCAGGCTGCTCTTTCTGCGGCTGAAATTACTGCAGAAGCAGTTAATAACTTTGTTGCTGATCTTGAAGACGAAAGTGACAGTGAGCTGTCAATTCCAAGCACTAAGAATGATGATTGTAATTTTAACTGGGAGAAGATTTTAAGTTCTAATAAGTTATCATTTGTTGGCAAGAGTAACAATGGCTTTTTGCCTGTTAATAATGTTCATCCAAAGGTCAATGGGAAGCAAAACAAAACAGTTAAGGAATTGGGCATCAAAATTAATGGTCATTCTTCAGTCCGAGGGGATAGCTTCAGTGAGTTCATGCAACCTGGCGATTCCACATTTACAGAAGCTTTCCCTGGCTTGGATCGCTGGAAATCTGGTAAAATTTCTGTTTGGCATAATGCGGAAGGCAACTCTATCCAATGGCTTTGCATAGCCTGTGTTGATCGGAAAGGTAATATCTTTTTCCATATAGCTGCAGTTAACAGAAAATGTGATCTAATCTTCTTCCCTATCTTCACTTGAAGTGGCAGTACTAAGCTTAACTGCAAATATAATCATCTACTATTACTCTGTACTTGTTTTTCATATTAATTTGGCTTTGCCTCCTAACAGACTGATTTGACTATTGTAAACTGCTACTTTTCTCAAATGAAATACTTTGTTTACCTTCTTGTGCTAATTATTCCTCACCTGCTATTTTCTTATAATTCATATGCTGTAAATTGTTGTTTGCTTTCAATAATAATGTGAGTAAAAGTTGCTGTGAATTTATTTGTGACATTCACAGGTATGATGGCAGAAGTTACATCGGCTTTGACAGCCTGTGGAATTACCATATGTACTTGTGTGGTAGGTCAACTGGAAAGTCACTTGCTTTTTCATAAAGTGAAATTGTTATTATGCCATTCTTTATGCAAACAAAATTAGCTATTATGCCATTCTTAATTCTACCTGTGTTTTCCAGGCAGAAGTTAATAAAAGGAGGGGAATGGGTGTAATGTTATTCCACTTTGAGGGAAGCTATGAGGATGTGGTATGCTTTCTTAGTTCAGTATTCTTCCGACTATGTTCTTTACATTATTATTCTACTTAAATGATCTCTGTAATTACAGGTCAGTGCATGCTCGAGTGTTGACATGATTCTTGGTGTTCTTGGTTGGTCCGTAGGATGTAGTTGGTGTCCCCTGGGTGTTCTTGAGTGCTAGTGGATATCAAGAGACTTATACTTCATTGTTAGTTCACTGTTATCTGCTCCATGGAGAATAATTGTGGAAGCACCAAAAGGTGGCTCAGAAATTTTGTTATGTCCAAATTTTGGTTCTTGAGACAGTGGAACCCTTTATACTACTTTGTCAAAGAAGACAAGAGTGAGGGCGAGCAAACTGAAAGGTGCATAGCGAGTGTACATAGCGGCAGAAAAAGTAGGGTACTGTTAGTGCAGGCATCGATTGGATTATACAAAAGATCACAATAAAGATTTATGTTTAAGTGTGCAGCTAGAATTTTGACCTTGAACGCTAGTGTCCAAAATTTTGCCCCTATTTAGTTATCAATATCTTGTGAATATGTTCGTGTAGCTTCATTTTTTTGTAATGGAAATATTTGATTTGATCACAGTTATTGGCAGATCATTGTCAGTAATTTGTCTTGTTGTACGTAGAGTTGCAAGGTTCATTCGCCTATCTTCTTTTTTCTTTTAAATAAGAGTTGATAAAGTTGTTGAATGATACTAGTTCATATAATCATACTGATTGCGCTAGTACTGCAACAAAATTGTTATCTACAAATCTGAAATAAGAAATCAGAGAAGCGTCAGAACAGCAGGATGTTCGTCATTCATGCATGTGCCGTCCAGCCTCAGACGTGCTTGGTGCCAGTAACGATTCCGCATAGTAGAGCGCATTCTTTCGTAGCTAGAGAGGGCACATGCCTCCACGGCAGCGTTCGTATACTGTTCCATGTGGTGAACACTACCAATCATAACAGTCCACTTTCCCGGGTTCGTAACACAAAGCCAAAAAGGCCCACAAACAAAAGCGACAGGGTGATTGGGCCCATTCGAGCTGCGCGGTTCAGATTTTGAACTACCCGAGCGCGTCACCAACGTCGGAGCCACGGCAAGCCGTTGAGGTTGAGGTGGTGCCCCCGATGGCAACTCAGAGTCGGTAGCTAGCAGCATGCGTGTCCCTTAAGCCAGCGTACGTGCTATAACAATCCCTCCACCACGCTCACAGATCGTCCCCATCCAGCATCCCTCGATTTCTTGGCCTCTGCTCCTCGCGATCGCCACCGCCTTCTCCCTTCTCGCCCGCCTTGTGCGCCCTGCTACTGGCGCCGATGGAAGAGCACCTCTCCTTCACGGACTTCTCCGCCGGCGAGCGCCTCATGGCGGCGCATCCTCCTCCGTGCCGCCGCGTCGCGTCCCCGGAGTACACGCCGGTGAGTCCTTTCTGGCGGGAGGATCGATTGCCGGAGCGCGCCCCGTCCACGACTCTGCGGCTGGGTCCGAAGATGCCGCCGTCGGAGTCCCCTGATTACGCGCCGTCCACCACCTGGCGCGACGCCATGTGTCGGGAGCTGTACACGCCGGCGTCGCCAGAGTACACGCCGCCACGCCGGTAAGCCATTACTGGAGGGCGGCGGGGTCATCACCGGACTACACGCCATCAACACCGGTGATCCGCGAGGCCTCTCCTCCGGATTACACGCCACCGTCACCAGAGTACGGACCGGTGAGCAGTTACTGGAGGGCAGGTTCACCAGTCTACTACGTGCCGTCAACGCCGGAGATCCGCGAGGCCTCCCCGTTCTACGCTCCTGATTCACCGGAGTACACGCCGGTGAGCGCTTACTGGAGGGCAGCAGGGTCCGCAGACTAGACACCGTCGAGCACTCCGCGCTGCCGCCGCCGCCCGTTCTGAGCTCCCCGGATTACAACTTCACAGGGTGAGCGCGTCATCACCCTGGCTGACGACGGCATCCTCGCGCCCACGCGGGCTCGGGGCTCGTTACGTGCGCCTGCATCCTCGCGTGCGACGACGGCACGTCTACTTGGCCGGCGCCTTGATGACCTCGCCGCCGAACGGCACCTGGCCGCGGCGGTCCAGGTTGGGCCCGTACGTAGCCCACGCCGAGGAGGTCGCAGAAGCGCTTGTACAGACCCACGCGGGTGAGGATGTTGGTGGTGAGCCCAAACCCCGGGACGCGGCCGGCTGCCCGGTGCGGCGGCGTGGCGGTCCAGAGCCCGGTGACCACACGGCGTGGCACGACGGCTGGTTCCAGTCGCCCGGTCCCCGTCCACCGCCACAGCCCGGTCTTGAACGCTACCACGGGGTCCTCGACGATGGCCTGGCTCACCAGTCACCAGCCCGTAGTTGTAGTTGCTGAAACGGGCAGTGGGTTAGATTGTTAGCAATGGGAACTTTTCCGCTGCTTCTTTTATAAGTTTGTATATACGAGCCGTGAACTTTCCAAAATCACCTTCCGAGAGGGTTGCATGGCTCCTGGTATGAACTTGCTAATCAGATAAACAATGTTGGTATCAGTGAAGGAAAATATGACATTAAATGGAAATGAGACTCCAAAGGAGTGTTCACTGTGAAATCAATGTACAATCATTTGAATATGAATGATTCTAGGATTTATAAAGCATATTTGGAAAGCAAAGATCCCAATTAAAATAAAATAAAATATCACGTGGTTAGTTGAAAACAAGGCCCATTTCAAAAAATATATATACGAGCCGTGAAATGTTAGTTGGTATATACGATCAACGGTTGTCTATTTTTAGTTCTGGTTTGGTTGTGCTCCAAATTAAGAGCGAGTGAGGGAGAGCGCTTACTAGGAGAGCTGGATTGGGCCGCGTGCATGGTACGTCTTGTTGGGGGCACACGGGTACTGCGTGTTGGGCGTGCAGTAGTCCGACGCGGCGGCGCTCGCCTTCCTGTAGCAGAAGCCCCGGCCGGAGAGCGAGTCATCTGCACGCATACCGCCAGGACCATGAAAAAGTAAGGTGTTGCTACAGAAACCACAATCCAGCCGAGCTATTACTTGTTACGTTGCGCATCGGAGGAGGCGGCTTGCGCCATGAACGCGGCGACCTCGTCGCCCGTGGCGCCGAACGCCGGGAACGCGCTCGCCGCGGCGAGGAACGCGTCGTAGGTGTACAACTCGCGGTCGGGGCAGGCCGCGGGGCAGCATCTGGTCGAATCGTTCCCGGGTCACGATGGCGGCCACGCCGCTGCCGTCGACGGCACTGGCTCTGGCAACCTCGGTCGCAGTAGGCACTGGTGATGCCGAACTGCCTGCAGCAGAGACCGTCGGGGCACCGCCTCCCGCGGGCCTGCGCTCCGCATTACGCCGGGCTTGCACCAGTGCCGCGTTCACACGGCATTGGCTCTGAGCAGCAGGTGCCGCAGCACTCCTCGTTGGTTGCCGCAGTAGCCGAACTGGCTGGAAAACAGATCGTGCCCAACCATCCGCTTGCTCCCTCGGTTACGCTGACCAAACCGTGACTCGCGGCTGAATGCTGTAAAATCACTTGAAACGTTGCCGCGATCGGTCTCTCATCTCCACGATAGATCACAGATGGGTGAAGGGTATATACAGTACGCTGTTTTCGGGCAAATAATAAAGTGGCGTTTGCCACGACAGATTCGGGTGCATGTGGAGAAGCCGGGCTCCGTCGATCTAGCGGCGCGCGTTAAATTTCACCGGGAAAAAATGTGGATTTGCTCCGATCGAGCCATTTCTCGCCGCCAAGTCGAGTTAATTCTGGGCAAGACCAATCCGAGCTGTGTGATGGAATACTGGTGCGACAAGCTTGTTCGCTAACTTGCTTCATCGTGTATGTATTACAATCTCACGATGTTGCGTCTAGGCACTAAGCTTGATGCTCTGTTGATATGATGGCGTAAGTTAGTTCCCAGTTCTGAAGTCATGTAGTCTAATTAAGGTCAGTAAGTGTATTCGACGTCCTTCAAAATTGCACAACGTGTTTATCTCTGAAGTACAATCACCAGGATAACACTGTTCAGAGTTTACCGGGTACGTAATGAATATGAAGTTTCCCAAGTCACTGACTTCCGTTTGAAGTTCGTGATCCCAATACTTTTGTAAACATTTTTTTTTAAAAAAAATACTTTTGTAAAAATCAGAGTAGATATTTGCTGGACTGCGCTTGAGGAGCATGGAAATTTTCGTTCATAACTCTGCAAACTGCATCATTCCTTCAAGGCCTTCTCGGTTCTGTTCCTCTCGAAAGATGACACGTGTCACTTCGTGCCATGAACTGCCACAGCACCTACTGGAGGACGGCGGCGCTCCTCCCACTGGCTATGGCCCGGCCGCCCTGGCATGGGGCCCTCTGCGCTCCAGCCTCCAGCAGCTCTCCTCCCTCCTCGCCCGATCACCCGCCGCCGCTCGACCTAGAGCCGTGCCCGTCGCGCGCGCGGCGCGGCCGCGGGGACTACGCGGCTTTGTCGCGACGTCGATGTCGTCTCCGCCGCCACCGCCGCCGAGGCCCAGAGGAGGAATGGGAGGCCTGTCATGCCGGAGCTGTTCCGCATCCACCGGATCAAGGGCACCCAGTAGGACTCCCACGGAGTAAGATTCTAACAGCCAGCTCTACCATCTCTTGGTATCTGCTCTTATTGTTGGTGGCTATACTGACAGATGTAATATTCAGTAGATATCAGCAGTGCTACTGATCAATCGCTCAGTCAAATTCAGTTGCTTAATCAAGAAAAGAAAATTTATTTGAAATGCACTGCACCATGGCTTCATGTATTACGCCAATAATCGAAACAAGAATTAGCCACATGAAAGCGCTGTGCTTTTCAATTGCCGTACCTGATCCTTACTTTCTATCACATCTGTGAAATACAATCACCAGCTGTCTTGTAATGTGTTTGGAGATTTTATCAAAGCAAAGAAGAGCGAAAGCATGCACTTTTCTCTGTAAGTTACCATAACTTATGTGAACTGTTGTAACTTCAGTATGAAAAATAGTTCTTACCTATTGCACTGTTCCCCCACTTTGGAACAAGGTTAACCTGTTCAATTTGTTGTAGCTTAAAAGTTGAAAACATGATATAATTGTTAGGTTCTGTAAGCTTAATTTCCTGTATATGTTTTGGTAAAGATTTTTCTCTGTTGAACTATGGACAAGCGTCATCAGCTTTCTGACTTCATGTTGTCATCTGTTTACCCAGGTATTCTGAAAGGGGATTTGTGAATGTCCTGAGTTCAACTTAGGCAGCTCTCGAGCATTACAAATGATTCTCTATTAATGCTCCCTGGCCTTATTTTCATTCCATTATCAGCAGCCTTTGGTACTTAAACAATCTTGTTTTCCGGCACAAATTGTAACCTGAGCATGATTCTCCTCCATCTTCCTATCATATATATCTCCACAGAAACAAAAGGCAGGCAGGTTCCAGCACGCCATACGGCTCCCATTGGCTGTGTTGCCAGAAGAGGACTGGAGATACAGGGTGTGTGTTTGGTTTGGCTGACACCTTCTACCTTGTGCTTGGCGCAGCTGCTTCACCTTTCCTGCTTGTCTTCACAACCAGGTTTGTGCATTGTTCAGGTATGTTAATATTGTTCGGACCTTGTTCGATCAATTTCACACAAGAGAGTTCTATAATACCCCCTTGAAGTGGTTTTGTTAATTTTTTGCCTGCAAGTTGTGATATTACAGAAGGCATACTGACATTTATGCATGCCCGTAATCGTAAACAAAAAGTTATGATACTTTTACTGAATAAACATTAATTTATTTGTATATTGAGTTCTTGAAATGCTTTAGGTCTGGTAACTTGAATTTTAGAGTAGGATTATATACTCTGTTATATTTAGTCAGCCATCCTCCCTTGGATTATTTTATAGAAATCTATAGTGAAATACGTGAACTGCAGCTCTATGTAGAGTCTTCCTGTGAAGCCATGCTGCACTAATATGCTCCTGCATTGTATTTTTAGTACCTGTGTGCATTGTAAAATTAGCATCTTGCAAGCCATTGTGACTTTATCATACTCGATTGGTCTTGCTTCGATGACCAAGAGCATCTTACATATTTATAACTGAAAAGAGGAATTTCATTTGTATACGATTTACTAGTATAAAACTAAAATTGGGATGAATGTAGATAATGTCATGATTTGGTTACAGGTAACATTTTGTTGATTTATTTGATCATTGTTTCAGCAGGTCATAATACACTGAATGTATATGGGCCGTTGGGCTGAAATCAAGAAATCAGTCCAATCCACTCATTCTGTATCTGCCGCACCAGCCTTCCCAAATGCGCCCGTTTCTTCCCCATTCCTCCCCCAATTATAAAACAAACATCCTCGCCAGCGCCACCGCCACCTCTGCTCTGCTCCCCAGTCCCCCGCCTGGCCAAGAACCCGGGCCTCTCCTTCTTCTTGAACAAGCCGTCGTCCTGCTCTCCCCAGCCCCGGCCAAGAAGCCGCCGAGAGGACAGCGAGGTGTTCCCCTTCCAAGAAGAGGGAAGAACGCCAAGCCGCCTCGCACGCCCAAGAAGACGCAAGAACTCCAAGAAAAGACCGCCAAGAAGAGGATGACGAAATACGGGAAAAGAAGCAAGGAGGACGACGAGGCAGGAGCCGCCGCAGGCGCCACGACACCTCGGCATGTCCGCGGCGCCGCCTCGTCCCTCGCGCTCGTCTCGCCCGACGCGACACCGCCTCGTGTTCCCAGCGCGACTCCGTGCCTTGACGCCACCGCGGCGGAGACGACATCGCGGCGTGTCCGCGGCTCCGATTCGTCTCCCACTGAAGGGACGCCGAACCAGCATCTCAACGCCGCCGCACACGACGCGACAACGGTGCGTGCCGGCGCCGCCTCGCCCCTCTTCATCTCCTCGGGCGGCCAGGTACCATTTGCCCCCTCGTCGCGACCCCGTCTCCCGCCGACGTGATACCGCCACGCGTGCGCACCTCGTGGTCGGGCATCTGCAGTGCGCTCCCAGTGGCGCCAGCCGCCGCTACCCCAATCGGCGCCACCGACGCGCAGCGATCGCATGTGCGCGCCGCCGCGCTTTCTTTCCTTGCTTGGCGGTCCGTGCGCGCCGACTTGCTCAAGATCATGTGGAGTTACGTTGGGCGCGCCGTCAGGCGCTTGCTGTATGTTCTGAAATGCCGTGCCGCCGCTCACTCCCCTGGGGCCGAAACCAGCAATGGTGGCGACTGCACCGGCTTCATCAAGCAGCGCAATGAGAAGCCCAAGAACAAGCAGGGCAATGACAAGCTCAGGCACAAGCCCGACGACAAAAGGAATAATGCATATGCCTCAGCAGACGCCTCCTCACAGGTATATGCCTTAGCATGACTTATTTCAAATTTGGCTTGAGCTCTTGTTTGAATGTGGACAGATAGGAAGGATGATCATTTTGAATTTGGAATTCTTAGACCAAAGGCATTGCTCTTTTTTCTATAGAAAACACTTATATTTTTGCTTGGGAGTCCTCGTACTGACATTTCTACTCAAACCACTCTAGGTCTTCCCTCCTAGCTCTAAAAACTTCCACAAGAATTCAGTTTTAAAAGCCAAACAAAGATGGAGTTTTCATTTTTGTTTATTACAGCATTACGTAGCAAAATGCCCCTAACCTAAACCTACAGTAGGTAGGACTTTGTTCACCCTAGGGCTGTGTCTTCGTCAGTTCCGTTAGGTTTGTGTATGATCCATATCTATACAAACGATGTTATTCTGATTCTGTAATTAACAACAGTGACTGAAGGAACCACTAGGTTTTTGAAGATCAATTTATCTTAGTTAGCCAAAGTCCAAGCAAAGTTATCATTATCTTGTTATGTTTAAGTTCTTTGTTCTCTACAGCTAAGTGTATAACTTGTGATAGTTTTGTTATAATGTGTCCTCAACTGAAAATTTCTGTCATAATATAGACCACTAAAACACTATGGACATGCAAAAACTAACGTGAGCTGTGTTTTCCTCTCTACAATATTTGTATCACTTGCAATTCTTCTTTAGATGATCTGCCGATTGAATCCTAACTTGGTACAGCTACCAAAAAAAACTTACTTTCAGTGGTAATTTTGTTTGAGTGATCGAATTGACATCCTGAACCTGAACGCGAGTGTACAATATGTTCCTGTATAACGAGGAGGTTGAAAAAATGTCCAATTTTCTGGAGGCCGTGTAACTCGGCATATGTAGTCTATAGATCCATTTTGTTAGGAGGCATACCTTTCGTTCTTGTTTCAGTAAAGCCTAAGCCTCTATGACTAATGGGCTTAATGTTTGTTGATGTAGGCGCATGATGCCACTTTCGTTGACAAGCTGGATGGTGAGGATGTGACAGAGCAGGACATAGCTGATTATGCCGAGTACTGCCGAGCCGGCTGTAGTCTCCGCAAAAAAATCATATGCCACATGTGTGTTTTCGATAAGCAAAAGTTCTATAGCAACATGGCATATCCTCCATCCCATGTGAGTATAAACTGCCAAAGTTCTTTATAAACACAATTTTTCGCTTCAACACTTTCTAAGATTATTACTATGATATTACATAGATGCTACTTCACTGCTCCGAAGTGCACGAGAATGAAGGGCTTGAGTGTTATGAGCTCGACTGTAGAGTTAGATTTTCTACAGAACGAGAACGCAAGCTTCACCGGCACTTTTTCCACAAGCTAACTCCAGGTAAGACATTCTTATTAGGCTTTATTTCTTTTTAATGTGCTTGCTAGAACAACCTTTCTGATTTATCCCAACAGGTTGGTGGGAGGCATAGGAGGACCATAAGCAACACTGAAGATAAGAGATGATAAGCAACATTGAAGAACAACGACCTGACAAACAAACTCTCGATTAGGTGAATTATCACTAGTCCCAACATAAAACAAGCTCTTGTGTTTGGTGGTGTCTTGAGGAATGACGACCTTAGTCTTGTGGAATGAAGAGAGGCATATGTTTTTTCCTGATGATGCTATTACGGATTTGTGTTCTGTTTCTCATGCAATCAAATTACGAATAATCCCATCAGTTATCATTTGTTACATACTTTTGCATGTATTTATGTATTTTATTTTTTTCCGGCCATGGTTCCCGTGACTGGAAGACCAGCGTGGCACAAAGCAGTAAGCTCTGTTGCTACAGCTCAGCTTCAGAGTTCTGCGCACCGCACCCAGTGTCAGGTTAAGCACCAGGTTTACCTCTACGGCTCTACACCAGAAGCAAAAAATTAACAGAACCGCTATATCCATCAACTTGTGGTTTATCGACCACGCAATATTTAGGTCATTTCGCTTACCATACCTTTGATGTGCTCATCTGAAACTACCATGCACCAGTTATTTTTTAAACTCGAAAGAGATACAGGAACAAAGTCATGAGGATTAATAAGAATATAACACCAAGTAGCGAATTATTAGCTTGCACAAAGCCACTATACTTATCTACTTATATATAAAAGATACAACCCACTACAGCACTTTAAATACAAATTCTCTCAACTCTCATGCTGCCACATCATCTCTATAATTTCCACCGTTTAAATGCCAATTTTATTAACTCTCATGCTGCCACATCATCTCAATAATTTCCACCGTGATGCTTGAGTCTAGGCTGACCATTTGTCAATTAGCAATTTAGATCTATCAAATCCAACATTGAACAGAGATGTTCCAATCTCTTTCTCTACTTATTTCTTAACAATAATACTTAGCATCACATATATTATTAAGGAATTACGCAGCAAAGCGCGGGGTATCACCTAGTTATTATCTTATGAGAAGCGACATGGGACTCTGACATTAGCTCCTATTAAATTTTCAGCAAAATGGACTTTAATCACTTTATCAACAATAATCGGGCTTCATAGTTCAGGGCAATTCTATTAATGCTCAGAATATTGTCAACAAAAGGGCCAGCAGTTGAATCTGTGCTGCGCACAATACAGCACTGACAATATATACAAGTGACAAATGTTTTGGTTTTCCTGAACAGTTTCTACCAAAGCAACAAAAATCCTTAATATGTAACCAATTTAAATTCAAGGAAAAGGCTACGCGTCAGACTTAGTAGTCCGTCTTCATTCTCACTGATCATCTAAAAATCTTTGCATATATCTGCGTATGCGCATGTTCGAGTGTTGCTGCTGCCCGTCAGATGTTCCAGTCGAACGTCAGATGTTCCAGTCGAACATTGGCCGTGCAAATGGAGTTGGACCTATAGTGCTTCTCAAAAATTACAAAATATCTACGCTGTGCTTCAGTCAAAGATATTCGAAGCAACTTTTGCGGCATTGTCTTTTGCCGTCAGCCAATTTCACAAATACTGACCAAACCTTCAACGTCGCCTATGGATGGAGTCATGAAAGACAACATATTGTCATGCCAAACCCACCATAACTAGTCTCTTCACTAAATTAAATCACAGACTGGAAGTTCCATCTATGTTTCAAACAGAATCGTTGCAGCACCAATATATACCTTACGGCTCTAAGCATAACACAGAAGAAAACTATAACCTCTTCAGGAAACTTGAAAAAGATCAACATGCTCCTGCTACATGAAGAATATTGCGCAAAGTTTTCACCTTACTATCCAGCCCTCAACTTGGCTTTGGAACATAACTGGGCCACAACAAAGTTAACGTGCAAGGGTAAATAAAATGCTACAATCCGGAGCAGACCTCCAAGCAGTCAACTTATGAAAAATGGAACTGTAACGACCAATCTAGAGCTATAAAACAAACATAATAATATTAGTAACATAATGAATCACATGAGAGAAAACAATGCCCTAGCTAATAGGGCAGCTAATGACATAGCCCAAAGGCAGAGGCGGAACTACATAGAGGGCCACTAGGGCCATGGCCCTAGCCGTGGGTCCAAAAAAAGGAACACCACTCCTAATTTTTTATTGCTCTTATCTTAAATCTTAAACACCCGGTAAACCCAGCTACCTCTATGCATCTCCCTGGTTGCCTCCAGAGTTTGTGAATCAAATCGCAAGTGTCATACAGAATAAGAAATAATAATCATAACTAATCACGACCGTCCTACGATTACGGCCGGAGAAAAGCTAGTCTGCCAGCCCAGTCGTTGTACGCTCACATTCTCTCGATTGCACACCCAGGTGGAGCCTGCACAACCAAAATATTAGCGTCCTACATTGCTCGATTGATTGATCCCTTTGGTGAAGATGATACATCAAAATAGAAGGACTGGTGAGATAAAATAGATTTTTTTTTGTAATTAGGTAATTAAACGTGTCTCACTTTTCTCCTTAGTGTGCTAAACCTGCTAATAACTATTTGAATTGTCAATTTTTTTTTGCTCTGTTCCTTTGGTACATTGGTGGATCACTGATAGTAGGAGACTTGAACAAGAGCTTGGCCCTAGTCCTGTCCAGAGCAAAGTTCCGCCACTGCCCAAAGGGCACGCCACATCAACTAGTGATTCATAAATCATAAAGATCAACTAACTCAGCTTGAATGCAACTGCCCTGCTACATAGAATAGCACCACCGAATTGCTAAGCTCAATGTTTTCCATCCAATGCTGAGTTCATCTTTGCAAGACTGGGTGTAATCCACACAGGAATAGGAGAATTGGACCACAGCTGAGGAGACACAAGTTCCTCCCTGCTGTTATTACCCAGGTTAAATACTCCTATATCACGTCGACTATTCCTGTTGCCAAGTATCCACAACTCATTGTTGTCAGTAAAGTAGGCATGGTTAGCCTTGAGAGGGGGTATTCTTCAGCATTGAGACAAAGTGTTTGGTTATGCCCAAGAAATAACACATGATCATGCAGACCTTTGATTTCCACAAGCTTTCTTGCCATAGTGTCAACTTTAAATATTTTAATTTCATGAGTATTCGGCACATGAGCTGCAGGACCATTTTCTTGATACTCCTGATCTCTCCAAATGTTCAGCAAATCACCGCTTGGAGCATGAACAATGTACATGTTTTCAAATTCTGGATCATGCTCTATCTTCATACACATGTTCATTGTGATCATAGGGCCACTGATATCAAAGGCATGAATTTCTCCTCCTTTATTTACTGCATACAAAAAGCCATCCTTATAGTTACAATCTTCATAGCCAATGTGGGGAGGCAGCCAAGTCCACTTATCATCCCCAAACCTTGTAAATGAAAGCTGACGAAGTGGATTATGGATGAGCACCACAATGTAGCTTCCTTTGGATGTATCAGCAAATACAAAAGCCTTATAATGGAAATGTTCTCGCAGCTTGCTACGAGAGATGATCCTTGGTGTGTGACGAGCATTTTTTGCGGTGTGATATGAGTATTCGTACTCTTCAATGGCTTGAGACTTATTGGCGATGGGCTTCACGTGCTCCATGGTGATCACCGAAGGAAGAGCAACCTGTTCACCAGTGATTGGATTGACAAGGTGCATCTCTGATCTATCATCAACAGTAACCAACCAACCAAGAGATGATCCAATCAGAAACCTACTGTGGATTGCTGGCTCCGGGAGAGTTAACTTGTAGGTTCTCTTCTCCATGAGGCTGTACAGGCATGCAACATTCTCACCAGCAGATTCAGAGGTATAGAGCAGACACGGTGTTTGGGATAGTTTGTACTTCCCAAATTCACGCAGGGTGGTGTATGCGGAGTGCCATGAGGAGCAGACAGAGCCTGCGCGCACGAGGTCAGGGATCTCAAGGGTTGAAAATATATCCATCAAGATATCTTGAGATAGCTCCGATAATGTGCGGCCCACAGTCTCCATTCCTGGTGGATTGGGTTGCTTATCTTCTCGGAATTTCTTTAGCAAAATGGGAGAAAGACCTAATCTAGCTAAAACTCTGGAAAGTAGACAACACAAATTTCTTGGGAAGATTTCTAGATTCCATATGCTCGGAATCCTATCTCTGCAATATGTCTCCATTGGAGGAAAGCACCTGTTAGAAGATGGATTGCTTCTCTCGTCTGCACGGATGCTTGCAAAGTTGCAGGCTTGGACGCAACGGGTGTAGGACAGCATCCGCCCTCCTGCTCGACTTATATCGATCACCAATCGATACTCTTATCCGAGTAGGTCTGAATCCGAGAACTGCACTTGTGTCACCAGAATTCGCTTTGGCTCAGGGAGAAAACACGTGTTTTTGTAACCTAGTCGAAAACAGAAATTTGTGTATTAGAACAGGAAACGACTCGGACTTGGAATCAAACCTGTTTCTGCAGAAACTCAGAACGTTCGATACAGGACCCCGATTGACAGTAGAGAGATCACTCACCAACGGCAAGTTGAAAGATTTACCTAACAGGGGAGGAGCAGCGACCCGCGACCGCTAAGATTGGACTGTCGTCGTCGGGTTCACCAAGTGGTGGCCATTCGGGCCACCGTCCTCGCCGTCTTTTTTTTTTTTGACACGACCGTCTTCGTCGGCGGCGTCGTATCTCGCGCGCGGCGCGCGAGGCAGGAGGCGACGCGGGCGCCGGGCCAGTCGCGGCGGGCCGAGCAGCAGGGGGCGGCGCGGCACGGGCCGAGCGTCACTGCGTCGGACAGCGTCACTGCATCAGGGAGGCGAGGTCAGCAGCATGGATGAAGCTCCGCTTGTCCTCTTCCTCTGTAGCGCAAGCCGTTGCGCTGGCTTTGCCGTTGAACTCTCCAAATCGGGGAGAGAGATTTCACAGGTTGCACGGGTTGAGTAGATTTGTTTTTTTTTTGAAACATGGGTTGAGTAGATGGATCACAGGTGGGAGAGATATTTCACAGGTTGGATCAAAAGGAATGAAAGAAATAATTTAATGTATTTTTTAAGCAGTAGAGATAGAGAAGAGATCTTAAACAAGACCAATGCTCAAAAAAGTCAATGGCAACAA